>JASTWP010002095.1:0-50863 GCA_030770255.1 Temnothorax ravouxi | reverse complement strand
AGAGTAAGAATTAGAACTTTCAATTTATTTCATTTCGATCTTTAATAAGATCAAAAATATATTTATTTAAAAAATCGAAAACGGTTTAAATTATTTAATACTTCTTGTATAAAGGTCACTTTACACTATTTATAATTCACAACAGATAAAGAATACAATTATGTTAATAATTTTTTGAATCGTATAATATAGAAAACAATTCATTTATGAATGTATGCATACATTTATAAATATAATTTTTTTAATTTTTTCTATATACATATATACGATTTTATTCCACATTCTGTTAATTATAAATTGTGTAAAGTGATCTTAAAAATTATCATAATATTCTCTATATATTACTTTTGCTTTTCTATTCTCTATCCTTTATATTCTTTTCTAATTTATTCTTTTACATCTATCTTGTGTCTATCCTTTTAACTATCCTTAAACTATCCTTTTAACTATCCTTACACTATCCTTTTAACTATCCTTTAACTATCCTTTATTCTATCTATTCTATCTATTTCTACCTATCTTCTATCCTATTTACATTAAATATTCATTTATTCATTCATTCATTCATTCATTGGAAATGTAGAAGTTATTTTTTTAAATATTATATTTAAAAAAATACTCTTTTACATTTCCTACTGACGGAAGAGACCACCACCTTCTCGCGGTTTCCGTTGAGCAACAATGTGTCGTCTATTAAAAAAAATTTACATAACAGAAATATTTGTTCTTTGCTTAATTATTTTTACTCGATATTTTTCTTGATTTTACCAAAAATCGAAAATTTTGTTATTTTAATCATTAATTCCAAATGAAAAGACGAATCATATTCAAATATGAAATCTTAAATAAGTACATTGTATGGAAATATCATGCGTTAGCTCAAAAAAAACCTTCAGCTTTATTTAAAAAATTATTTATTTTGTTGTAAAAATAATTTCTCTTTTTTATTTTATTACATATATTTTCTATTAGTAAAATAACAAATATATTATTAAAATAATTTATCCACTAGCATGTAATAAAACCTTAATATAAATTCTTTGTTTACATTTTCTTGTGCTAATTATAAATCATCTTTTTAAATTACTAACAGATGATTTTGTAAGAAAAAGACGTACACGTTGGCCAAGAGTGGATTTCATTTTCTTTTTCTATCCTTTACTTCCTTAATTTTAAGTTAATACTTTTTATATACACAAGAAATTATAATTTAATTAATTAATGATTTTAACTTCTAAATTGTAAAATCATTAAGCGATATGATAGTGTATCGCATCTGATCGCATCTAGTGTAGAAAGAGGCACGCGACAGTCAAGCCGCTAATACACGTATTTCGTCTGAGGCTGACGACGCAGCGCAGATGACGCGCCGGTTCAAGAGAGAAAGAGAAAGAGCATAGCGTGTTTGCTCTCTCTAAGCATCCGAGGCTGGCCGAACGCCGAGCGCACATGTACACGGGGCGCTTGGCTTGTGTGCGTCACGTCACGTGACGCGATCCTATCCCCTCCACAGCTACGGCTATGTAGCAGAGACCTAAATCTGGGAGCGCGGAGCGCGGTCATGATGTAGAGTATTGTAGAGCGCGGTCATGACACCGCCGCCATAGAGCGTGTAATTCTAGGTCTGTTCGTTTTCGCTGCACTTTCTGAACTGGTGCAATATAGGAAAGTGTGAGGTGAAGTGTGTATAGTCTACCTGTGTTCAAGTGTGTCCATCTGTGACGGACTGTGTCACCTAAAAGGAAAACAGCCACAATACGGCCACAATTTTTAATTCCTTTTAGGACGAGTTGACCAAATGCGGTTGCATCAGTAACCTTCACAAATTTCCTTTGATAAACACATTCGCTTCCAGTTTGTGACTTGGGTTATAAAAGCTAAAGCAAATTCTGCAATTTTTTAAAAATCTTATACATCATATGATAAAAAATCTAATTAGACTTGCTTTAAAATGTAATATTAAAATTAATGGAGAAATACTTACAAATCAACAGATTCACACATTGCACATATAAAACCTGTTCGTTTTCCTTACACTTTTGAACTAGTGCAAGCAAGTGCAAGTGCAATATACTTTTCTCTCGTTCTAACTTATTGGTGGAAAGATGGCGACGAAATGTTGCAAGTTATTCCGTTCAGCGAACCTCCCCTCTACACGGAACATTTTTCGTGACCATCTTTTGCTTCTCGACACTATCTAGTCATGTCTCCTTATACTACTTCATGGTATACCTTCCACTCTATCTTAATTCTCTTTATGAATTGATCGTAGTCTTGAGAACGAACTTAAGACCGTCTTGACTTTCAAGTTTGGTCTATGAATTCCGCCCTTTGATCGGAAGCGTTGTGAGTTGTTATGATTCACGAAAATAGTAGATGGTTGTGCCTATCATATTTTTGGGCCCTAGTGGAACTAACTCTTAGGGTGCCTCCCCATGCAGGACGGAATCTCGGAAAACGGAATCTCGGAATCATTCTGATTGGTTAGTCCCATGAGACTATTCAATAGCCTCATGGGACTAACCAATCAGAATGATTCCGAGATTCCGTTTTCCGAGATTCCGTCCTGCATGGGGAGGCACCCTTACTCGAATTGTCGTAAACACCCCATGAAAACCTACCAAGGGGTGCGTTTCGATATTTACTGTAAGTACTGACGATATGACGTCATTGAGTAGAACTGCAGGAGCGTTCCGTAATTACTTCTGTTGCTTTTACCGCATATAACGCTGCAATAACGGAACGATATCCGCAGTACTGCTCTCTTGTTATGTATAAGAAAAAATATAACCTATCTTAACCTATAAGAGACACGACGTGACACGACGATAGAACCACCTATTCTAAATATATAAAAAAAATTTTGTACTTAAACAATAATGTTGGAAAAGTCATGTCTATAAAATAAATAACAGTTTTCAGATTTATGAAAATATCGAAATGATTTATTATTATATTAATTATATTAATTTAGTAACCTTTTCGGGCTTTTTCCGCATCTTCGTGACTAACAATTACTGATGTATATTTCTCGTTTGTTGCCTTCCAGGTCCACAAGAACCAAACCTATGTGAACCTGGCACCCAACTTCCGAAAAATTAATTTTTTTACGGAAAACGTTATCATTTTGTTTGCAGTAACAAAAATTTCGTTTGTAGTTTAATACATTAAGGCCCGGTTTCACCAACGTGATTTAATCTAATCGGTCGATTAAACTCACTCTTCTCTCTGTCTAACTGTTCCCCTAGAAAGAGACGAAGAGTGAGTTTAATCGACCGATTAGATTAAATCACGTTGGTAAAACCGGGCCTATAAATTATAAAAATTATAAAAATTACTTGCACCCCACTTTGAGATATCTCAAGTCCGTTTGCGCCATCTTCTTCAGAATCGTTTGTAGTTGTTTGTAGTGCTTTTTGTTTCGTTTGTAATTGAACCGTTTAAAAGTTACAACAATTTAAAAAAATAAATAAAACCTAATTTTGTCATTTGTCGAGATATTTCAAATCCGCTTGCGTCATTTTCTTCAAAATCATTTGTAGTTGTTTGTAGTGCTTTTCTTTTTGTTTGTAGTTGCACCGTTCAAAAGTTATTATATTTTGCAATAAACAAAAAGTGTAACTTTGCCAATTTTGAAGATATCTCAAATCCGTCTGCGCCATCTTCTTCAAAATCGTTTGTAGTTGTTTGTAGTGCTTTTCTTTTTGTTTGTAGTTGCACCGTTCAAAAGTCATTATATTTTTGCAATAAACAAAAAGACTTTGCCAGTTTTGGAGATATCTCAAATCCGCTTGCACTATCTTTTTCAGAATTATTTGTAGTTGTTTGTAATGGTTTTCGTTTCGTTTAAAATATCTCCAAAATTGGCAAAGTTACACTTTTTGTTTATTGCAAAAATATAATAACTTTTGAACGGTGCAACTACAAACGAAAAGAAAAGCACTACAAACAACTACAAACGATTCTGAAAAAGATGGCGCAAGCGGATTTGAGATATCTCCAAAATTAGCAAAGTTACTCTTTTTGTTTATTGCAAAAATATAACAACTTTTAAACGGTGCAACTATAAACAAAGAAAAGCACTACAAACAACTACAAACAATTCTGAAGAAGATGACGCAAGCGGATTTGAGATATCTCCAAAATAGGCAAAGTTACACTTTTTGTTTATTGCAAAAATATAACAACTTTTAAACGGTGCAACTATAAACAAAAAGAAAAGCACTACAAACAACTACAAACGATTCTGAAAAAGATGGCGCAAGCGGATTTGAGATATCTTCAAAATTGGCAAAGTTACTCTTTTTGTTTATTGCGAAAATATAATAACTTTTAAACGGTGCAACTATTATACAAACGAAAAGAAAAGCACTACAAACAACTACAAACGATTCTGAAGAAATTGGCGCAAGCGGATTTGAGATATCTCCAAAATTGGCAAAGTTTTACACTTTTTGTTTATTGCAAAAATATAATAACTTTTGAACGGTGCAACTACAAACGAAAAGAAAAGCACTACATACAACTACAAACGATTCTGAAAAAGATGGCGCAAGCGGATTTGAGATATCTTCAAAATTGGCAAAGTTACACTTTTTGTTTATTGCAAAAATATAATAACTTTTGAACGGTGCAACTACAAACGAAAAGAAAAGCACTACATACAACTACAAACAATTCTCGACTTTGAGATATTTCAAAGTAAGGTGCGAGTAATTTAAAAAATTTTTATAATTTTTAATGTATTAAACTACAAACAAAATTTTTGTTACTACAAACTACTACAAACAAAATGCTAACGTTATCCGTAAAAAAATTAATTTTTTGAAAGTCGGGTGCCAGGTTTCCATAGGTAAGGACCAATTCTCCAAAGGTGCCGCCATAGCCGCCATGTTCTTACTGCGAATGCCTCACCTCGCGAGCCGCAGTAATGAAAGTAGGAAGTGACGACAAAATCTATGACGTCACATGAACACGAAAACGCTTTGACAGCTTATTTTAGTTTCTGGGAAAACGGTTGACCACCAAACGTTTTACTGGTGATATTCGTGACCACCAAACGATTCCGCGTCGAATGAGCTATAAAAAAGTTAAATTGGTTGAAAAAAAAAAAATTGTCCGGCTAACTTCACACCGCAAATTTCATTTTGGTTTTACAGGAAAACGGCTAACCACCAAACGATCGGACTAGACTACCAAAGACCACCAAACGACCACCAATCGATTCCAATTATTTAAAGTTCGATACGTTGAAGTTGTCCGGCCAACTTCACGGAGGTATGCGTTTTTTGCGTTTTTTCCTATAGATAAATGTTGGCAACATTGCTTGTTGTTACTGATACACTTTGTTATTATTTTCTTTCTCTGATTTTGTAATAAAGTTAAAGCGGCGAGTTTAACTTAATGATGAAAAACAATAGTTTAGTAACCACACATACACACATTAGCTATTACGAAAGTTGTTTTTACTTTCTTGTGTGGTCGAGTGCCATCATTTATTCTGTATATCAGTTTTATTTGGCAAATAATTGTAAGAATATAAAGAGAGAAAAAAAGAAAAAAGAAAATTAAACTGTTATAATGTTAATAATTTTAGTTATGTGTGATTTATATTTTCAGATTTCAATGACTATTACGATTCATATGGTGATTTTGATTCAGGATGGATTTGGGTTGGAAAGAAACGAGACATCTCCGATCAAGAGTGGCTTGTGTGGCTCACATTAGTGAATAGATTGATACCTTATATTTTCATCCATCATTTTATCAGTCAAATTATTAAAGTCAACAGTAACAATATGGTATAATAATTATATGCAAAATATATAGTAGAAAATAAGTAATATTAAAAGAAAATAACATAGATATTTTTCAGATATCATGCTATTGGTATATTTTATCGTCTATAATTTTTCTCTATCACTATTTGGGTACATTGAGCATGTTATGTGCAATACTGCAACCTAGTTTTTTACATATATTAACACATATATGTAGTAAGAATACAGCATGGACTATACATATTTTGTATCTATTTGTAATACACATATTAAAAATACCAAATGGGACTTTTCAAAGTTGGCTAGGAATCACTGATGAGAAACATTATATTTTAACACTTCTAATGTGTTGGATACATTTAAGAAGTATTAGTCACAATATGGATAGCATTGATGACCAATTCTCCAATTCAAATAATTTTATTCAGAAATTAGCATATTGCTTGTACTTGCCTACATTATTTTTAGGACCACTTATTTTGTATCATGAATTTGTGGAATCTGTACGTATGAGTAATTATATTATATATCATAAAGAATCACGAAATTCTATAATAGATTTTATTTTTTAGATTAATCAATCGCATGAATATTGGAATTATCAAAGGCTTCTAACTTTTATATTAAATTTAGTTAGATACATGTTCTGGTTATATGTGACCGAATTGTTGCTACATTTTATTTATATAAATGCTATACAATATCACTTACAGGTAATAAGTCTTTTTATATACAAGATATACATCATATTTGTATATAAAAATATATTTTATTTTTTGTACAGGTTGTGCAGAATTTAAATTCTTGGGCACTGTATGGTTTAGGATATTGCATGGGACAATTTTTTTTAAATAAATACGTTGTAATCTATGGAACATGCAGTAGTTTATGTTATTTAGATAACATAAAAGCACCATCGCAACCTAAATGCATAGCTAGGATTCATTTATATTCCGACATGTGGAAACATTTTGATAGAGGACTATACAAATTTCTTATAAGGTAAGTTTAATTCATTTTTTAAAATTGTATTGATATATTGTATTGATATATGTATTGATATATTTTTTAAAATACATATATTTTCTATTACATTAATTAATAAGAAAATTACGTATATTTCATTATAATACAGACTCTTCTTAATATTCTAATATTGCTTACAGATATATTTATGTTCCAATACAAAAATCACAAAAATATAGATATTTTGGAAAACTGTTTGCATCATTTTCATGTTTTACATTTGTCTTTATATGGCATGGAATACAAATGAACATCTTTATTTGGACATTGCTCAATTTTATAGGAATAGTAATTGAAGATATAGGAGTATCAATTGGCAAAAGTAAACAATATCATAAAATACAAAATATGTATTTATCTTCAAGAAATACTAAAAGACTTCATTGCATGCTAGCAAGCCCTCTTTTAGCAGTATCAGCCATATCTAATTTTTATTTTTTGGGTGGACGAGAAATTGGAAATATCTTTACAGAGAATATATTATATGGCAAGTTCATTATATCATAAGTTTTTATTTTCCATATATTTTGTTTAATATGTAGAGAGATTATATCTATTATTATTTTATAAATGTGTTTTATATTATTATTAATATGTTTTATATTATTAATTTTTATAGTTTTACAAATAATTGAATATTGCAAAAGTATTCTTGTACTTTTAAAAAATCAAAATTAAAATGTCAATTTTTGTCTATAGGATCCTGGAAAAGCCTATCTATTCTGCTGTTCTTTCTTTATTGCTGTTGCCACGTTTCAGTAAATGTTAAAAGCTGGGAATTACGCCATATTAGAAGATAATGTAATGCTTCGAAAATTTGTCTACTAAATAAATGTTTGTACATAGATTAGGTACAAATTTGATCTGACGCCTTAAATGAAGGACAAAAACATATTTGTGAGAAGTTAAAATGTCAGTTTAAAAGTTAATAATTTTTAAAAATATTTTTTCAATTCTTGTTTAAATATTTTGCAGGAATATGAAAAAATATTTTTATAATCAAACAGCCTTAAAAATTAGAAAAACATTTTTTAGGAATTTTATTTTTTAAGTAAAAATATGTAAATAAATTAGGCTTCAACAGAAAAAAATAAAATATTCTGAAAATTTTTAAAAATATTCTTTATATTTCTAAAATGCTATAAATGACATTAAAACATTATTGTTTAAGTTTATATTGCAGTAAAATTTATTTAAAGATTGTTATATATATAGTCAACATTGTGAGTCCAGTAATCGCGCATGATTGGTCGTGACGTCATTATTAGCTATTTCGGCGGATAGTTTGCTAGTTCGCAGTAATCCAATATACACATCGTTTTGATTCCCTAATTCCGTTGTTATTAATATAAAAGAAGAAATGTGTGACAGTGGTTTTGTGAAGGCGCAATCAGATAATCTTCCTAAAGTTTCCACAGGAATGATTGCTGATTATTTTATGAATAATGAGTGTTACAATGTGGCCGAATCAAGTGGAGCTAAAATGAAAAGGTAAAATAGTTAATGCTTATTAATTAACCATATTGTTCAAATACGAAAGTAAGTGTAATAGTATTTTACCTAAATTTATTTGATAATAATAATTGTATACACTTAGAGCGTAACCTGTGAAACCTAACCTACAAAAATTATCAGTAACGCTTGTTCTTTATTGTAGATCAGAACGAGTAAATTATGGTGATTCTGCAGTAGGTTACGTACAACTCAAAAGAGATGGAAATATTTGTAATGTTCAAGGAAAAGTTTGTCCAGAACACCGAGTAAATAGTAAAGCTTACGTTGTGAAGATGCTAGTGGATGAAAGTGATGAAAAAGTAATAGAAATTCAATGTCAAGACTGCGCTGCTTCAGAAGGTAAGTGTACTCTTATGTAAAGATGTACAAAATATAAATATACTTAAATTTGTAACATTTTTATTCGTTATTTCATTTACATTTTGCTTTACAGGTGGCTGTAAGCATGCCATCGCTTTTCTTATGTGGGTGCATCGCAGAAGTGAAGAGCCAGAACCAACAGCAACTGTATGTTACTGGAAAAAACCCCGGTTAGCTAAAGTTTCAGAAAACATCAGAAATATAAAAGCGAAGGACATGGTGAAAATTAAATGTCCGAAAGATAATTTAAGTAACTACGATCCAGATGATTTTTATAACTCGTTATTAATGGAATTCCAATCACACCAATTTGATTGTCAATTGTCTAGACATTGCATAGATCTAAAGGTAAAAAATTCACTATCATTGCATGAAATGTTAGTAACATTTTATACCTCTGACAATTTTACACCTGATGCGGGTAATTTTTTAAAATTTGCTTCTAATATCATGACTTTAGATTTGTGTAATGAAATTGCCGTAAATACGAAAAATCAAAGTGAATGTAATCTCTGGTATGAATTAAGATACGGTAGAATCACTGCTTCTCGACTCCACGAAATGGCACATTGTGGCGTGTCCAATGGTAGCCTTGTTAATCAAGTAATAAATAATACAAAAGTAATGAATACAAAGTCAATGCGAAGAGGGAAAAACTTAGAAAAAAAAGTAATAGAAGTTTTACAAAAAAGACATAAACTAAGTCTGGATTCTTGCGGTTTATTATTAAATCCAGAGTTTCCTGCTATCGCAGCTTCTCCGGATGCTGTAGGAAAAGATTTTGTAGTGGAGATAAAATGCCCAACGACATTAAAAACTGAACGTGCCTATATTACCTCCGATATGAAATTAGGAAATAAATGTTTCGCACAAATTCAACTCCAGATGTTCTTAAGAAAAGTTCAAAAAGGATTATTTTGTATGGCAAAACATAATTTTGAATCAACGCATGAAATCATAATTATATGGATAGATTACGATAAAATTTATGTTAAAAATCTGATACAAAAAGCTATGATTTTTTGGGAAAGCAACATTTTTCCATTAATTCTAAAAACTGTACAAAGTTAGTTATATAAAAATATTGTATATATATTATATGTGTTCACAGATATATTTTTTATAAGTCTTATATGGAAATAACAATAAATTACACTATTAATAGAATTGTTTCTTATTACTTATATACGTTTAATTTTATGATTTATTTTTTAATTACTGTCTAATAATAGGTTTTTGAAGATTTATCAATGCTGCAGCGACTATTATCATATCATCGATAACGTCCAATGTGCGATGGTGAATACTCGAATGAGGTTTAAGTATACTGAATTCCCTTATTCTTCTGATGACCCTTTCTATATGTATGCGAAGACTTGCGATTCTTTTAGTTTCCAACACTTCATTTTTTGACAGTTTTTTATCGCTCGATACACTTGGTGGCCGTATTAGCACACATTTCTTCTTTTGCAACATGTGATCAATGTGTTTGAATCCTCGATCTGCCATTACAGCACAGCCATCTGGAAGCTTCTGTAAATATTGACTTTTTTCTACTATTGCAGCATCACTTATTCTTCCACCAAAACCTTCTGATATAAAATTTATGTGGCCATCGGGTGTTGCAGATATTAAATATTTTAATGTGTTACATTTTTTGTATTCCGACCAAGTAATACTTTGATGTATCGGGTTGGTTGGTTTTTGAATCTCAATTTCAAGGCAATCTATTATCGATTGAACATTATAATATTTGCCACGAAATTCCCTTGGCAAATTCCTTCGTATTGATATAGCACTAGGCCAAATTATTAATTTTTTTAGATGCAGGGCTAATACTGGTAAAGTCTGGCGAAATATGACACTGGCACTAGTTGCTCCAAGTCCAAAACAGTCACCTAAACGAGAATATGTGTCGCTTAACTTTATCCTCGATAATGTTAAGCATATGTCACGAATGCTAATGCTTGTTTTTTCACATAATAAATTTATAATGAAAAATCCATTTGCTGGAAGTCCAATATATACTTTTGGTTTTTCTTTTAATAAGAGTAAATGTCTTTCCAATACTTCTTTTAAAGAATATTTCTTTTGCAATATCTCATCACTTGTTTCTTCAGAGGGTAAAAATTCCTCGCACATCTCAAGTGTATCATCGAGGGATGTACATGTTGCTTTTGAACTTGACGTACTAACAATATTAGCACTGATGCTTTTCCAAGTTAATGTAGAAATCTGGGCATCTACCATGGTTGGTCTGCAATCAATTTGTTTATCTCGCATATTCCCTGATAGCACAGTGTCAGTTGGTGCCGTCATGATGCCGTCGTGGTGCTGTCAATATACACGAATTTCGTGCATATTAACAGCATCACGACGGCATCATGACGGCACCAACTGACACTGTGCTATCAGGGTTAACTTTGTCAGTTTGAATCCGTTTATGACATTGATTAATTTTATCTGTTTGCACTTTTCTATTCTTAAATACTACGGGTTTTATTGGCAATTGAATTTCTTCCACTTCCGGAGATCCAGATTCCAATTCTAAAATATTATGAAACTCCGTTTCTTTGACTCTTTCTTCGGCTATAACGTTGTTTACAGACTTAACTGTGGCTTCAGCTTCATTCTCTTTAAATACTGCATCATCTACAGCTTGTTTCCTAATTTTTGGAAGAGCTCCTTTTCTCAAGCGAACATTAGCACTTGGATCAAGCAAAATTCGAGTGTAGTTTTCCAAATCCTCCTGCAACTGTCATAAAATAGTTTATATATAATTTGAATTTATATGTATGTGTGTGCGTACGTGCGTGCGTGAGTGCGCACGTGTGTCTGAGTATAATATACATACAGTAAATATATAATAACTTACATTAAAATGATCCTCGCAACAGTATAAAGCTGACTGTTGTGAAAATTCTCGCCCATCACCTCTTATAATTTTAATCCACTGTTTTCTTGCTTCGCCTTTTGGCACTGGTAAAAAAATCTTTGTAGGTGTGGTAATTGTCGTATTTCCACACTCGCGGAAAAAACAGGACTTATAACGTCTCTTTTTTCCTTCTGACATCTTGTGTATATGACAGATATGACAAATACAGACAGATGACAGATAGTAATTTTGAGGTTAAACATGACGTAAATCAGCACATATGATGGAACAGATGCGGCGACGGGATTGGTTAACTACCGATAGCTCATAATGACGTCACACGACATTTTTGCGCGAAAAAATTCGATTCAAATATGACAGTCTTTAATTCATTATTAAAATTATAAATATGCATGACATAATTTTTTCTATATTTTTATTATAACATATATGACTTATATTATTATTTCAAACAATAAAAAAGTTATACTGTTGAAGCCCTATCATGAATAAATGACATTTTATATTATAAAATTTTATGTGGTTTCTTTATTAGCCTCTTTTTATAAAAATTTATATATCTTCAAGTACAAAAATAAAAGATTCTTATATGCAAATATATGAGGGTCAGTACGAAAGTAATGCCTCCTAACATTTTTGTTTCAAATCCGGCGTCATTGAAGTGTTTCAATGAGTTGTTATTTGAAGTTTCTAGTTGAATTATGTTGAGTATAAGTATTGTAATCATGCTACAATATATTGCTTTCCAGCAAGGACACATTTGTGTTACACTGTGCTACACCGTGTAAAATACTTGTTGAAATGCAGTTTAGTTTTGTAGTGTAACACTAGAGTGCATAAAAGTTTTCCATTCTTATTTTTACGAGTATTTAGCGTATATCTATAATAGACTTATAATTTTAAATAATTATAAAATTATAAAGCCCTGTGCACAATAAAACACATCCTAGGAATAAGAATATATTAAATATTAGGGTATACAATAAATATAGAAATATTCCTGTAATAAATATTAAATATTAAGGTGATGCTGGAGTCGTCTGTATAACCGATAAAATTACCATTTTCTATGTATTATCGACCTATATCTGTCCCTGAGCAGAAATTCGATCAGGGGTGTAATAATAATGCCCTTAGCAGGTTATCTGTAATGCAAATTAGGTCCCGGATAGGAAATCCTATAGTAGAGGCCATGCATATCAGAAATGGGTAAAACTGAAGGAAATTAGGCTTAATCGATTCGTTTTTGCACAAAACGAATGAATCTAGCAGAAAAAAGCCCCGCTCGGCCCCGCGACGCGAGATATTAACTGTTAAAGTTGACGACTATCAGGTTATGAGACCTGTCATACCGACGCGATGTAGCGACTGGTAGCGACCAAAGAGAATTAGATAGAGTGGAAGGTCCCATAAGAGTTTTGCGTATACAGTCTTCAGTGCCCTCTCGCGAGTCTGATGCCCAACTAAATACCCCCCACTCCCGATATTGCGCGAATATACATGCACATACATGCACATATATTCTCTCACACTTGCATCTTGATTACATTTTGAGCAAAAGTGGCTAAGTAGTTGGGCATCAGACTCGATAAATGGCATTGATCGTTGTATACGCGTATATACGCGTACCTTCCACTCTATCTAATTCTTTTTGGTAGCGACCATGGTGGAAGAAAACGTGAGTCAAGTAGGCGATCAATTTTCGTTCGCTTTGCGCAACTCACCAAATCCGCCATCTTGTTTTACAAACACATGCTTGATCGTGTATACGTGTTGTATACAAGCTATTGACAGCTGTGATCTGAGAATTGTCAGAGATTCTAAAAAGGTGAATTTATTTATTCAGATAGTTTCTTCGGTGACTTTTTCGACAGGTAATTTCATTTTTAATTTGTTATTTTGATATGGAAGTTTGGCACGGTAAAGAACTTCTCGAATACAGGACTGAACGAACATCAGTGTGAAGAGATTAGGAAACCTAACCTGTCAATAAAATATCATTTTCTAGATTTCCAGATTTCTTTTCCATCAATCATGGTCTACTGCGCTATTAAAGGGTGTAAGAATGATTCGAAAAAAACGAAAAATTCCAGCTGTGGAAAAATAAGTTATTTTTGTTTTCCTAAAAATCAAATTTGGAAACAATGGATGAAATTTTGTGGGAACCCAAAAATCAATCTAACAACTGGTGAGTGAAAATACTCGAACTTCGGAACTAAAATCGGAACTTAATCGTCTGTTTATTATCATCATTATCATTTAAAAAAAATATTTTATTCCGCAGCGAGAGTATGTTCAATTCATTTTCCGGAAGGTGCATACCGAGAAAAAACATGGGTGCAACAGCAGTATCCTGAGCTAATGAGATGTGAGTCGCGTTTGAAAGATGATGCAGTACCATCCAAATTTTTGGCTCCCGAATTTTCCACAGCTTGTACCAAGCTCACGTCGCAGGGCATAATTGGAATTGACCACAACGAAAATTCCATTGTGTCACTGGGAGAAACTAACATCACTTCTCAATTAACAAGCTAGGAAATTCAAGATTCAATTCCAGCCGGTAGTTCTCAATCAGAAGACTTCATCGAAGACAGCAATCAATTGGAATATTTATTAGAAAAATTAGAAAGGTTGAAGGAGGAAAATAAAAATCTAAAAGAATCACTTTATCAAAAAGTTCGATTGATCAATGAGAAAGACAAAGTAATTCATGAGAGAGACAATATTATAAATGAGAAAGATGAAATTATTAATAAGAAAGATAAAATTATCAATGTGAAAGAAAAAATACTTGAGAAAAAAGAAAAACTACTCGAAAAGAAAGATAAAACTCTTGGCGTAAAAGAGAAGACTATAAGCAAATCTCAGAGGCAGGAAAAAAAATATAAGGAAATATTGAATAGAATTTTTACACTTGGACAGTTTTTAAAATGCTCACCAATGAAAATCAAAAACAAGTTAAATGGTGTGCTGATGATATTACAACAGCCATGTCTTTACATAGTGTCAGTCCCAGAGCTTATAGATTCATACGAAAAACGATGAAAATCCCTCTACCTTCGGTGTCAACTTTAAGAAATTGGGCTCAGAAGTTCGATGTAACACCAGGAATCTTGAACGATGTTCTGCGCATCATAAAACTGAAAGGAGAGAGTATGACTGTTTTCGAGAGGCTTATAGTTTTGTCTTATGACAAAGTGTACATATCAAATGACATTGCAATCAATCGACGAGATGAACAAATCGTTGGACCGCATAAAACAACTCAGGTAGTTATGGCTAGAGGACTGTTCAGTAAATGGAAACAACCAGTATTTTATGATCATGACCGAGCAATGGATAAAAAACTGTTGGACAATATTATCATGAAATTGTACGAAAGTGGATTTACAGTCGTGGCAACGACATCCGATTTGGGATCAAGTAATTCAACTGTAAACAATTTTTTGAAAATCGGGACTGAAGGAAATCAACAGTGCTATTTTGAACATCCGAGTGACAATAAACTTTTCATTCACGTATTTGCTGATGTACCTCACTTGATAAAATTAGCACGAAATCACTTTCTCGATAGTGGTTTCTTTTACAAAGGAATTCATCTTACGAAGAAAGTCTTAGAGCAGATTTTGCAGTACAGAGGGGAAGGTGATGATGTGACTATGGCCTACAAGTTGACAAAAAAACATTTAACTGTAAGAGGTACCGAACGACAAAGAGTTTCTATGGCCGTACAAGTGTTTTCGAATTCCGTTGTTGCTAGTATTAAATCCTTTGGTACGAAAGGTTATATTGAAAATTGGGAAACTGCTTCTTATGTCGTGCAACTCTTCAATGACTGGTTCGATGTTTTAAACAGCCGAAAAATGTATGGGACGCATAAAGGACTTCACGCGTATGGCATTGAGCTTGAATATCAGAATCGAATCTTACAAGAAATGGATCAATTCATCAAGGAGATGAGAGTAGGCACACATAAATCAATGATTCCTTTTCAACGAGGAATTTCTCTGGCATGTAATTCCCTGCCAAGTTTGTTTAATTACTGGCAAGATACCTTCGGCCATGATCAAGTTCAATATCTAATGACTTATCGCTTAAATCAGGATGTATTGGAAAACACCTTTTCATATATTCGCCGTATGGGAGGCAATAATGATCATCCTAACGCGCTTGGATTCCAACATCGACTTCGGTGGTACATCCTTGGGAAATACTCGATGGATTTCTTTTCACTCCAGGCTAACACTGTTCCTGTTGACAAAGATTCGAGTTTGATTAATGCGTACGATATTTCCAACTGCATGGCGGATGACGCTTATTATGTTTTAACCACTATTTTTTCGGAAAATTCGTCAATCAAAGAAAATGGTGAATCAACGGAAACAGAAGAATCGGAGGAATTGGAGGCAAGAGAAGATCCTGCACATATCGCTGATTGTGAATCATTAAGAATTACCAAGGGATTCGCATATTCTCCTATGGATATAGATGATAAATCTGAAGGTTAATATTCAATTAAAAAATAATAAAAAAACCATGATTTAATTCGCTTTTTTTTTACTTTTTTTAATTCGCTTTTTTAAAATCAATTTTGTACAGAAAAAAATCATGAATTCTACGAACGGAAATGGAGGAACAAGCTATGTTCTCTTCGGATAAAAATCAAGGGAAATAATTTGATGATTTGCAATTTTTGTCAATTTGTTATCATCAAATCACTTCCCTCACCATCATCGTCACCAACTTGGCACGAGAATGGTATCAAGAAAAACATTTTGTAATTTCAAAATATATTCATTTATATATTTTTGTTAGCTTCGAATATAACTAGCTACAAGCCATCTAGTGAAGAAATAGATCTTTTGAGCCAATTAGAAATTGTTGATGCCCAGGAGTGGAACGCTGAACAAGGTTTGAAGTATGTGACCGGTTATGTTGCCCATCGTTTTAAAGAAAAATATCCGTTCTTGGAAGATAAAAGTAAGATATTGGTCGCAACTGAAGAAGAAAATTATATTTCCATTTTATCAAGGGGAGGGCTGACTCATCCCTCTGAAGTATTTTTGGACGCAGCAAAAATAATGGAGCAAGAATTCAAAAAATTCCATCAGAAAAGTTTGAGCCCAGAAAAATACATTTTCAAGAAAGTCACCGAGCTCGTGGAAAAACGTGTGAAAAATATTCCACACGAGGTTTTGTTTTGTTTGGTTAGGACTAGAACCTACATTAGATTAAGAGTATTAAACAAACTCATTTGTGACGAAAATAGGAAAAGAAAAGAGAAGAAATTGATGAAAATTTGTAATAAAAAATAATTTTAATTTTATGTCAACTTTTTTCTCTTTAGACCTTAACAGACCTTAAGGAAAGCTCAACTTTATTATAAGAATCCTTTCTTTTTCTTTATTTTTGTTTTGATGCAGTTGCTTTTGGAAAAAATTAGTTATTCCTTTTTAATTGTTTATTATTTCTTTATTTCTTTTCACTTGTTTATGCAAGAAAATGTATTTTATTCATTCTATTATTTTGAATATCGGTTAGTTTCCCGGCAGTAATGGCTGACCTGGTGGCAGCTTTCTATTGGTCGGTGGCATCACGCTGCGCCTTGACTCACCTTGTTTTCTTCCACCATGGTTATGGTAGCGACCACGAACATACCCTGCGGCCATATGCGCATGCTCCGTAGCCGCACGCGCATGCAAAAGAATAAGGTCACGTGACAACTGTTTGGTTGGTAAGTCAGAAATGTAACATAATTCGAAATGATATTCTTTCGGCGTATAGATTAGTAGTGACGCTTTAAAAGTATTTAAGTGTTTAAAGCGCGTCAACTAACCTATGTAGATTAGTAACGCGCTTTAAAAGTATTTAACTTTTTAATGATTTTCGTTAAAGCAGGGCACACACACACGTGTGTAATGTCCTGCTTTATAGAAGTTGTGATTTTTGTTAAAGCCAGGGCACACGCACACGTGTGTATGCCCTGCTTTATACAAGTTGTGATTTTTCTTAAAGCAGGGCACACACACGTGTGTATGCCTTGTTTTATAAAAGTTGTGATTTTCCTTAAAGCAGAGGGCACACACACACACACGTGTGTATGTCCTGCTTTATAGAAGTTGTGATTTTCGTTAAAAGCAGGGCACACACACACACGTGTGTATGTCCTGCTTTATAGAATATTATCCTGAACCACTAATATGGCATTATAAATATTTTGGAATTGCACAGAACAATATATTATAATATATGTCATTGTAGTTGAGCACTCAAGTACATCACGTGACCACGGGACATGCGCATGTGGTCGCGGAGCATGTCCGTAGAGGAAACAATCCTCTTGCGCCTGCGCCTGCGTCCCTTACGACGTCTTACGCCTTGTCGTGTAGATGACGCTTAATACGTTACCACCAACGATTTTCTTTTTCGGTCACAATTTATATATATATATATATATATATACATATATATATATATGTGTGTGTGTGTATATATATATATATTATATATATATATATATATATATAAATGTTACTACGTTTACGCGAGCGTTACTTCTGTAGTAACTTACGATACATCATTCGTTTACGCGGAGTAAATTATCGCAAGTTACTACAAAATCCTGTTTACGCGAAGAAAAATCCCGTTTACGTGAAGGAATTATCGTAAGTTACTACAAAAGTAACGCTCGCGTAAACGTAGTATCGGTTACGCGGAGTAAATTATCGTAAGTTACTACAAAATCTCGTTTACGCGAAAGAAAATCCCATTTACGCGAAGGAATTATCATAAGTTACTACAGAAGTAACGCTCGCGTAAACGTAGTATGTGTAATATATGTAAATAAAAATAACCTTATTGTTTCGATAAATCCTTTCAGCTTTCCTTCCTTCTACTCTATTCCTCTTGCAAATTCTATGCTGCGGTCCAATACAATATAATTTTGCACAATATGTTCAAATCTCAACGAATCTCAACGTGTCTCAACGAATCTTCATGAGTTCAGCCGCACTCAGCCGCGCTTTTACTGTTTGGTGACGAGAGGATTAGAGAGGAGAAGGGAAAGGAACGACGGTGCTGCCTCTATCGCTGTCCCCCGATACTCCCACTTCCGTCGCCTAAAAATCTTGGGAGTTTGTCCCTGTAATCACTCTTCTGGGATTTCCAAAAATAGCTGCTTGTTTCTTCATTCGAGTCACCACTTCGTCTGCAGTCGTGGACTTCACCGGATAAAGCCAAACAAATTTTGTAAAGGCATCCACTACAGCGAAAATATGCTTATAGCAAAGGGGTGCGTTCGGGGAGACGCTATTAACGCTACCAACGCAAACGCTACCAGGACTGTTCGTAGAGCCAATAGCGCAATAGTGATAGTGAGTTCTATGAACAGTCATAGCGTTAGCGTTGGTAGCGAGCTCCCCGAACGCACCCTAGTGTTTGCGTTGGTAGTTTTGATAGCGTCTCCCTGAACGTATTCACCTCCGTGAAGTTGGCCGGACAACTTCAACGTATCGAACTTTAAATAATTGGAATCGATTGGTGGTCGTTTGGTGGTCTTTGGTAGTCTAGTCCGATCGTTTGGTGGTTAGCCGTTTTCCTGTAAAATCAAAATGAAATTTGCGGTGTGAAGTTAGCCGGACAATTTTTTTTTTTCAACCAATTTAACTTTTTTATAGCTCATTCGACGCGGAATCGTTTGGTGGTCACGAATATCACCAGTAAAACGTTTGGTGGTCAACCGTTTTCCCAGAAACTAAAAAAAACCGTATGCGCATAATGCCGGACATACCACCTCTGTGCCATTAATCAGAAAAGTTGTATTTGTCACCCAAATTAACTTTGATAGGGCTCATTCGACGCGGAATCGTTTGGTGGTCACGAATATCGTCATTAAAACGTTTGGTGGTCAACCGTTTTCCCAGAAAATAGGAAAAACCGTACTCTCACGCCATTGGTCGTACGACTCCGTGACGGTAGCTCGGTAATTTGATGAATAAAGATTATTTATCAATCAAATTGACTTTTATACGGCTCGTTGGACGCGGAATCGTTTGGTGGTCACGAATATCGTCATTAAAACGTTTGGTGGTCAACCGTTTTCCCAGAAAATAAGAAAAACCGTACGCTCACGCCATTGGTCATATACTCTGTGCTATTAATTAGAAAAATTGTATTTGTCACGCAAATAGACTTTCATACGGCTCGTTTGACAAGGAATCGTTTGGTGGTCACGAATGTCGTCATTAAAACGTTTGGTGGTAAATCGTTTTCCCAGGAAATAGGAAAAACCGTACGCTCACGCCATTGGTCGTATGACTCTGAGATATTAATTAGAAAAATTGTATTTGTCACGCAAATAGACTTTCATACGGCTCGTTGGACGCGGAATCGTTTGGTGGTCACGAATATCGTCATTAAAACGTTTGGTGGTCAACCGTTTTCCTAAGAAATAAATAAAACCGTACTCTCACCCCATTGGTCGTACGACTCCGTGACGGTAGCTCGGTAATTTGATAAATAAAGATTATTTATCAATCGAATTGACTTTTATACGGCTTGTTGGACGCGGAATCGTTTGGTGGTCACGAATATCGTTATTAAAACGTTTGGTGGTCAACCGTTTTCCCAGAAAATAAGAAAAACCGTACGCTCACGCCATTGGTCATATACTCTGTGCTATTAATTAGAAAAATTGTATTTGTGACGCAAATTGACTTTCATACAGCTCATTCGACGCGGAATCGTTTGGTGGTCACGAATATCGTCATTAAAACGTTTGGTGGTCAACCGTTTTCCCAGGAAATAGGAAAAACCGTACGCTCACGCCATTGGTCGTATGACTCTGTGCTATTAATTAGAAAAATTGTATTTGTCACGCAAATAGACTTTCATACGGCTCGTTGGACGCGAAATCGTTTGGTGGTCACGAATATCGTCATTAAAACGTTTGGTGGTCAACCGTTTTCCCAGAAAATAGGAAAAACCGTACGCTCACGCCATTGGTCGTACGACTCCGTGACGGTAGCTCGGTAATTTGATAAATAAAGATTATTTATCAATCAAATTGACTTTTATACGGCTCGTTGGACGCGGAATCGTTTGGTGGTCACGAATATCGTCATTAAAACGTTTGGTGGTCAACCGTTTTCCCAGAAAATAGGAAAAACCGTACGCTCACGCCATTGGTCGTATGACTCTGTGCTATTAATTAGAAAAATTGTATTTGTCACGCAAATTAGACTTTCATACGGTTCGTTTGACGCGGAATCGTTTGGTGGTCACGAATATCGTCATTAAAACGTTTGGTGGTCAACCGTTTTCCCAGAAAATAGGAAAAACCGTACGCTCACGCCATTGGTCGTACGACTCCGTGACGGTAGCTCGGTAATTTGATGAATAAAGATTATTTATCAATCAAATTGACTTTTATACGGCTCGTTGGACGCGGAATCGTTTGGTGGTCACGAATATCGTCATTAAAACGTTTGGTGGTCAACCGTTTTCCCAGAAAATAGGAAAAACCGTACGCTCACGCCATTGGTCGTATGAACTCTGTGCTATTAATTAGAAAAATTGTATTTGTCACGCAAATTAGACTTTCATACGGCTCGTTTGACGCGGAATCGTTTGGTGGTCACGAATATCGTCATTAAAACGTTTGGTAGTCAACCGTTTTCCTAAGAAAATAGGAAAAACCGTACTCTTACGCTATTGGTCGTACGACTCCGTGACGGTAGCTCGGTAATTTGATGAATAAAGATTATTTATCAATCAAATTGACTTTTATACGGCTCGTTGGACGCGGAATCGTTTGGTGGTCACGAATATCGTCATTAAAACGTTTGGTGGTCAACCGTTTTCCCAGAAAATAAGGTAAAACCGTACGCTCACGCAAATGGTCGTATGACTCTGTGCTATTAATTAGAAAAATTGTATTTGTCACGCAAATTAGACTTTCATACGGCTCGTTTGACGCGGAATCGTTTGGTGGTCACGAATATCGTCATTAAAAGGTTTGGTAGTCAACCGTTTTCCCAGAAAATAGGAAAAACCGTACTCTTACGCTATTGGTCGTACGACTCCGTGACGGTAGCTCGGCAATTTGATGAATAAAGATTATTTATCAATCAAATTGACTTTTATACGGCTCGTTGGACGCGGAATCGTTTGGTGGTCACGAATATCGTCATTAAAACGTTTGGTGGTCAACCGTTTTCCCAGAAAATAGGAAAAACCGTACGCTCACGCCATTGGTCGTATGACTCTGTGCTATTAATTAGAAAAATTGTATTTGTGACGCAAATTGACATTCATACGGCTCATTCGACGCGGAATCGTTTGGTGGTCACGAATATCGTCATTAAAACGTTTGGTAGTCAACCGTTTTCCCAGAAAATAGGAAAAACCGTACTCTTACGCCATTGGTCGTGCGACTCCGTGACGGTAGCTCGGTAATTTGATGAATAAAGATTATTTATCAATCAAATTGACTTTTATACGGCTCGTTGGACGCGGAATCGTTTGGTGGTCACGAATATCGTCATTAAAACGTTTGGTGGTCAACCGTTTTCCCAGAAAATAGGAAAAACCGTACGCTCACGCCATTGGTCGTATGACTCTGTGCTATTAATTAGAAAAATTGTATTTGTCACGCAAATTGACTTTCATATGGTTCGTTTGACGCGGAATCGTTTGGTGGTCACGAATATCGTCATTAAAACGTTTGGTGGTCAACCGTTTTCCCAGAAAATAGGAAAAACCGTACGCTCACGCCATTGGTCGTACGACTCCGTGACGGTAGCTCGGTAATTTGATAATAAAGATTATTTATCAATCAAATTGACTTTTATACGGCTCGTTGGACGCGGAATCGTTTGGTGGTCACGAATATTGTCATTAAAACGTTTGGTAGTCAACCGTTTTCCCAGAAAATAGAAAAAACCGTACTCTTACGCCATTGGTCGTGCGACTCCGTGACGGTAGCTCGGTAATTTGATGAATAAAGATTATTTATCAATCAAATTGACTTTTATACGGCTCGTTGGACGCGGAATCGTTTGGTGGTCACGAATATCGTCATTAAAACGTTTGGTGGTCAACCGTTTTCCCAGAAAATAGGAAAAACCGTACGCTCACGCCATTGGTCGTATGACTCTGTGCTATTAATTAGAAAAATTGTATTTGTGACGCAAATTGACTTTTATACGGCTCGTTGGACGCGGAATCGTTTGGTGGTCACGAATATCGTCATTAAAACGTTTGGTGGTCAACCGTTTTCCCAGAAAATAGGTAAAACCGTACGCTCACGCATTGGTCGTATGACTCTGTGCTATTAATTAGAAAAATTGTATTTGTCACGCAAATTGACTTTCATACGGCTCGTTTGACGCGGAATCGTTTGGTGGTCACGAATATCGTCATTAAAACGTTTGGTAGTCAACCGTTTTCCCAGAAAATAGGAAAAACCGTACTCTTACGCTATTGGTCGTACGACTCCGTGACGGTAGCTCGGTAATTTGATGAATAAAGATTATTTATCAATCAAATTGACTTTTATACGGCTCGTTGGACGCGGAATCGTTTGGTGGTCACGAATATCGTCATTAAAACGTTTGGTGGTCAACCGTTTTCCCAGAAAATAGGAAAAACCGTACGCTCACGCCATTGGTCGTATGACTCTGTGCTATTAATTAGAAAAATTGTATTTGTCACGCAAATTGAATTTCATACGGCTCATTCGACGCGGAATCGTTTGGTGGTCACGAATATCGTCATTAAAACGTTTGGTAGTCAACCGTTTTCCCAGAAAATAGGAAAAACCGTACTCTTACGCCATTGGTCGTACGACTCCGTGACGGTAGCTCGGTAACTTGATGAATAAAGATTATTTATCAATCAAATTAACTTTTATACGGCTCGTTGGACGCGGAATCGTTTGGTGGTCACGAATATCGTCATTAAAACGTTTGGTGGTCAACCGTTTTTCCAGAAAATAGGAAAAACCGTACGTTTACGCCATTGGTCGTATGACTGTGCTATTAATTAGAAAAATTGTATTTGTCACGCAAATTGACTTTCATACGGCTCATTCGACGCGGAATCGTTTGGTGGTCACGAACATCGTCATTAAAACGTTTGGTGGTCAACCGTTTTCCCAGAAAATAGGAAAAACCGTACTCTCACGCCATTGGTCGTACGACTCCGTGACGGTAGCTCGGTAATTTGATGAATAAAGATTATTTATCAATCAAATTAACTTTTATACGGCTCGTTGGATTTGATTGTTAAATAATCTTTATTCATCAAATTACCGACCTACCGTCACGGAGTCGTACGACCCATGGGGTGAGAGTACGTTTTTATCTATATCCTGGGAAAACGGTTGACCACCAAACGTTTTAATGACGACATTCGTGACCACCAAACGATTCCGCGTCAAACGAGCCGTATGAAAGTTTATTTGCGTGACAAATACAATTTTTCTAATTAATAGCACAGAGTCATACGACCAATGGCGTGAGCGTACGGTTTTTCCTATTTCCTGGGAAAACAATTGACCGCCAAACGTTTTAATGACGACATTCGTGACCACCAAACGATTTCGCGTCAAACGAGCCGTATGAAAGTCAATTTGCGTGACAAATACAATTTTTCTAATTAATAGCACAGAGTCATACGACCAATGGCGTGAGCGTACGGTTTTTCCTATTTCCTGGGAAAACGATTGACCGCCAAACGTTTTAATGACGACATTCGTGACCACCAAACGATTCCGCGTCAAACGAGCCGTATGAAAGTCTATTTGCGTGACAAATACAATTTTTCTAATTAATAGCACAGAGTATACGACCAATGGCGTAAGCGTACGGTTTTTCCTATTTTATGGGAAAACGGTTGACCACCAAACGTTTTAATGACGATATTCGTGACTACCAAACGATTCTGCGTCCAACGAGCCGTATAAAAGTCAATTTGATTGATAAATAATCTTTATTTATCAAATTACCGAGCTACCGTCACGGAGTCGTACGACCAATGGCGTGAGCGTACGGTTTTTCCTATTTTCTGGGAAAACGGTTGACCACCAAACGTTTTAATGACGATATTCGTGACCACCAAACGATTCCGCATCCAACGAACCGTATAAAAGTCAATTTGATTGATAAATAATCTTTATTCATCAAATTACCGAGCTACCGTCACGGAGTCGTACGACCAATGGCGTAAGAGTACGGTTTTTCCTATTTTCTGGGAAAACGGTTGACTACCAAACGTTTTAATAACGATATTCGTGACCACCAAACGATTCCGCGTCGAATGAGCTCTATCAAAGTTAATTTGGGTGACAAATACAACTTTTCTGATTAATGGCACAGAGGTGATATGTCCGGCATTATGCGCATACGGTTTTTTTTAGTTTCTGGGAAAACGGTTGACTACCAAACGTTTTACTGGTGATATTCGTGACTACCAAACGATTCCGCGTCCAACGAGCCGTAATAAAAGTCAATTTGATTGATAAATAATCTTTATTATCAAATTACCGAGCTACCGTCACGGAGTCGTACGACCAATAGGCGTAAGAGTACGGTTTTTCCTATTTTCTGGGAAAACGGTTGACTACCAAACGTTTTAATGACGATATTCGTGACCACCAAATGATTCCGCGTCCAACGAGCCGTATGAAAGTCTATTTGCGTGACAAATACAATTTTTCTAATTAAAAGCACAGAGTCATACGACCAATGGCGTGAGCGTACGGTTTTTCCTATTTCCTGGAAAAACGATTGACCACCAATCGTTTTAATGACGACATTCGTGACCACCAAACGATTCCGCGTCAAACGAGCCGTATGAAAGTCTATTTGCGTGACAAATACAATTTTTCTAATTAATAGCACAGAGTCATACGACCAATGGCGTAAGCTTACGGTTTTTCTTATTTTCTGGGAAAACGGTTGACCACCAAACGTTTTAATGACGATATTCGTGACCACCAAACGATTCCGCGTCCAACGAGCCGTATAAAAGTCAATTTGATTGATAAATAATCTTTATTATCAAATTACCGAGCTACCGTCACGGAGTCGTACGACCAATGGCGTGAGAGTACGGTTTTTCCTATTTTCTGGGAAAACGGTTGACCACCAAACGTTTTAATGACGATATTCGTGACCACCAAACGATTCCGCGTCGAATGAGCCGTATGAAAGTCAATTTGCGTCACAAATACAATTTTTCTAATTAATAGCACAGAGTCATACGACCAATGGCGTGAGCGTACGGTTTTTCCTATTTTCTGGGAAAACGGTTGACCACCAAACGTTTTAATGACGATATTCGTGACCACCAAACGATTCCGCGTCCAACGAGCCGTATAAAAGTCAATTTGATTGATAAATAATCTTTATTCATCAAATTACCGAGCTACCGTCACGGAGTCGTACGACCAATAGCGTAAGAGTACGGTTTTTCCTATTTTCTGGGAAAACGGTTGACTACCAAACGTTTTAATGACGATATTCGTGACCACCAAACGATTCCGCGTCGAATGAGCCGTATGAAAGTCAATTTGCGTCACAAATACAATTTTTCTAATTAATAGCACAGAGTCATACGACCAATGGCGTGAGCGTACGGTTTTTCCTATTTTCTGGGAAAACGGTTGACCACCAAACGTTTTAATGACGATATTCGTGACCACCAAACGATTCCGCGTCGAATGAGCCGTATGAAAGTCAATTTGCGTGACAAATACAATTTTTCTAATTAATAGCACAGAGTCATACGACCAATGGCGTAAGCGTACGGTTTTTCTTATTTTCCTGGGAAAACGGTTGACCACCAAACGTTTTAATGACGATATTCGTGACCACCAAACGATTCCGCGTCCAACGATCCGTATAAAAGTAAATTTGATTGATAAATAATCTTTATTATCAAATTACCGAGCTACCGTGACGGAGTCGTACGACCAATGGCGTGAGCGTACGGTTTTTCCTATTTTCTGGGAAAACGGTTGACCACCAAACGTTTTAATGACGATATTCGTGACCACCAAACGATTCCGCGTCCAACGAGCCGTATAAAAGTCAATTTGATTGATAAATAATCTTTATTCATCAAATTACCGAGCTACCGTCACGGAGTCGTACGACCAATGGCGTGAGAGTACGGTTTTTCCTATTTTCTGGGAAAACGGTTGACCACCAAACGTTTTAATGACGATATTCGTGACCACCAAACGATTCCGCGTCGAATGAGCCCTATCAAAGTTAATTTGGGTGACAAATACAACTTTTCTGATTAATGGCACAGAGGTGGTATGTCCGGCATTATGCGCATACGGTTTTTTTTAGTTTCTGGGAAAACGGTTGACCACCAAACGTTTTACTGGTGATATTCGTGACCACCAAACGATTCCGCGTCGAATGAGCTATAAAAAAGTTAAATTGGTTGAAAAAAAAAAATTGTCCGGCTAACTTCACACCGCAAATTTCATTTTGATTTTACAGGAAAACGGCTAACCACCAAACGATCGGACTAGACTACCAAAGACCACCAAACGACCACCAATCGATTCCAATTATTTAAAGTTCGATACGTTGAAGTTGTCCGGCCAACTTCACGGAGGTAACGTATTCAATAGAGGTATTCAAATAAGAAGTTTAACAGTTTGACAGGTTATGTCAGGTTAAATTCGATGTAAAAAGTTAATTAATTAATTAAGTTAATTAATTAACTTTGGGCACGATACTCTTTAAGGTTATGCAAAATACATAAGTGACTCATTAACCTGTCACATTAATTTTTGGCATAACCTGTTGACATAACCTGTCAAACCGTTAAACTAACTTATTTGAATACCCATAATAGTACGCAGTTCTCTCGATTTCTCCGGGGCGAAGATTTCTCCGGCTCATTTTTAGGTGGAAAAGCAATTTGTAAGTACATACGTCTGTATGTTACAAGTGGATTTGCCATTTATTCGAAAACGGGACTTGCTTCTGGAGTCGCTGTGCAAAAAAGCAAAGAAATGTATTTCAATAAGAAATATATGTAACGTTTAAACATATTACATGCAAAACATAATTATTATTTAAAGAATTTTATAATAATAGACATATTGCTTAATCATTAAAATATATAAAAAATTATATTTATTATTTCATTTTCTACATGAACAAAAATTAATTTGCATTATTTCATCATTGCTACTATTTTTATATTTATTTCTCTATTATATAAGAATAAAGAAGATAAATCAATATATAACATTAAGATAAGAAATGACAGTAATAAAAGAACAGTAACAAATAAGAAATGAAATGTGCTGACTACATTTATAACTATAAAAATTATAATAATATAGTTTTAGTTAATGGCAAAGAATGATATTAATAGATATTTTGTATACGAAAAATAAATTATATTTTCGTGTTTTCTTGTTTTATTTTTTTTAGGTACTGTTATTGGAAGTAGACATACAACACAGTTTCTGCACGAGAAAAAAGCTCCTCTTGGTTGTGCGTCGTTTCCTTGTCGGTATGTAATACTCATTGTCAATCTCAAGTCTATAAAGAATAAAATGCAACAAGATCGCAAAAAGATTGTTGTAACAGCAGTATCGCTTTATAGTGCAAGAATTAGAGTTTTCATCGTCTGAAAGCGATGATGAAGAATTACAATTAATTGGAAGAAACCCAAGAAGAACTGTAACAAGAATCGAAAATTATGTAGAAGAGTTAATACCAAAATTGACAAAAAAAGAATTTAAAGCTCATTTCAGGTATGAATTACTAATTATAAAATTTCTAAAAAAATAAATAAATAATATGTATATTATATAATATGTGTGTTATGTGTATATAATTTAGGATGTTACCCTGAAACTTGCAATTACATTTCTGTCTCGTATTGAGCACAGACTACACAGAATAACAAATGGAACCCTATGATTTCTCCGTCGGGATACGCCAATTCTGTTAGCCTTATGGAAGGATGGCCTACCCCCAGAGCGTTCATTTACGGTAAGCTTATAATAATTTTTTGTGAATGTCCGGTTGTTATATGGACATCTGTGTGTAGGTTGATTATAATAAAAAATTAGTCAAACCTGTTTAGCTTTTATATCGTAGCTGTATACACGAATTTTCCTTTACGTATATAGTGCAGTGTAAAGCACTTAAAATTACTACTTTAAAATATCTTTCGCTATTTTTAGTGATACGAAAAAATATTCTTATCAAAAGTTAATACGACATTAAGAGATATGCTATGCTGTGCAATGATTTTTCTTTGAAAAAGTGAAGTTTAACGAAATTTGGTATTTTATTTAAAAAAGTGTCAAAATATTTTGTAAATTATTTTTTATTTTTGAAATATATAATTTTTGACTGTTTTGCCTTACTTGTATATATCAATGTCAGTGTAACTATAATTAAATCTTTAATTCAGTTTTTATGTCTATTTCTTTATGTTTAGTTCAATATGTGAATGCTTTAACGTTGGTAGAAGCACCTCACTATATATTACAAGACGTGTTGTAAAGGCACTCATTGAGCTTGCGCCTATTATTATTAAGTGGCCTACAGGTGAAAGGGTAGACGAAGTGGCACCCACATAAACATACCAGCTCCAAAAAAGTACCCTGAATCTTACGTCAATCGGAAAGGTCACCATTTCCATTCAACTTCAAGTATGTTTCATGTTTTATTTTAAATTTTTCCATTATATTTTTAATTACATTTTGTAATTATTTATTTGTAATGTTTTTCTTTTTGTTTAGGCTATCTGTGATCATAAGTGCCAGTTTATACATTGTTTTGTTGGAAATGTTGGATCCGTACATGATCAGCGAGTGTTCCGTCAATCTGAAGTGCAACATTACTTGGGTAATGTTACAAAATTTCCACAAGACAGCCACTTAGTCGGTGATCTGGCTTACAAATTGCATGAAAATTTAATGACACCATACCGAGACAATGGTCATTTAACAGAACGACAACGAAATTATAATTTCTGTCACTCTTCAGCGAGAATTGCCATTGAAAGAGCATTTGGAATGTTGAAAGGAAGATTCCGAAGTCTGTTGACTGTACTTGCAATGGTGCGAGTCGATCAAATTCCTGCAAACATTCTTGCTTGTTGCATATTGCACAATATTTGTTTAGAAAGAGATGACGCTCTTGATTTTGAAATAAATGATGTTGAGGCGATTGATGTAGCGGAAAATGCTATAAATGTTCTTGATGCACGTGCTGGTGCTGCCAAAAGAGATTTGCTGTGCGAAACATTAAGAATTAGACATGTCTAGCCGACCGTTAAGCGATTTATATACATTTTTGCAATTGCGATAGCATTGATACATTGTTCACTATTCTTTTTTGATACGCTTTTTAAGGTAAATTACACAATTCTTGCATGACGTTTTCGTTTTTGATTCACGCTCGAAAGTTCGATACGAAATGCTCGTTGGGATGAAATAACATTTATAATATATACGGGCGAAAGTTTCCTGAACTCGTGAAATTATTAGTTGTCATTGACATCCGCGTTTTCTGTCATAAAATTTTTGTAAACTTTCAAATAATTTTGTATCGAGAATTTACGAGTTTACAGTGAAGATAACTTTTGATATCTTTTTCAGTCCTGCTCGTATTTTTCGTACATCTACTTCTTGAAGAACACTGGCCCAGAGATACAGATATTGAGAGTGAAATGGTTTTGCATTTCAACTGGCAGCAACGTGACTACCCGAGCAGGTGAGATCGCTACGCAGGAAGGAGATAAACACATGGTACGGGATCGCTGAATCTCGCTTGCCATTTTCATTTAATTATTAAAGGGGAGTGTCTGAGACGATACAAACGGAATGTAAAATTTTAGTTTTGCTAAAACTAGTATCACGTATGTACGTCGCAGCTGTAATGGAAATTGCGGAATTGTAATTTTCAATTCACAAATTAGTTTGTTACTGAAACACTTATTTTGTTGAAGATCCTGTATGTTTTGGATGGAAGATCAAATGCGTATTGATGATGTATTGCGCTACATTAACGTGAAAGAGCGATAGCTACAATTACTTCTCCGATTAATTGTTTTGTTTTTATAGCGACACTAATTAGCGTCAATTTCAATGCGAGTATCAAGTTTTTTTTTAATTTTTTTTTTATTTTATATTCTATTTCTAATAATTCTAAGTTATATATATATTATACCTCACAAAAATCTAAGTAACAAGTGATAGACGTAATTTTTGTATTTTGAAAAATCTCGAAAAAACCTAAGCAGTAGTATCTTTACCTCGAAAAAACCGAAGTAACAAGTGGTAGACGTAATCTTTGTATGTATCTCGAAAAATCTCGAAAAAACCTAAGCAGTAGTATCTTTATCTCGAAAAAACCGAAGTAACAAGTGGTAGACGTAATCTTTGTATCTCCAAAAATCTCGAAAAAACCTAAGCAGTAGTATTTTTATTTCTAAAAAATTATTACTCAAGTGATTATTTTACAATTACAAAAAAGAAATGATATCTCTTTTTAAATTACAGCGCCAATTACAGAGAACATTTTTCGAGATCGAGGTATAATATTACCACACTGCTTTTCTTCAATTAGAATAAAAGATTGAATCATGAAGAATTACACAGAGGTAACAGTACAAAATACAAATATTTTATTAAAATATTTAAACCCAACAAGGGAATACAAGGTATTTAAATACAAAGTTTATATATGTATTTTAAAAGATTTAATCGCATCGCAAAGAATTACAGAGGTAACAGTACAAAAAATAAAAATATTTTATTCAAATACATAAATTTTTCTTGTCAAAAAACTTGGCGCTGCTAGAGAGAGAAAGAGAGAGAGAGAGAGAGACACCTTTTATCCTATACTTAATCATAAGCCGCATTATTCGAGAGAAAGAGAGACCTTTTACAAATGTAAATATTACTTATTCTATACTTAATTTTAATCGCTTTAAAAATATAAACTTATCCTATACTTAATCATAAGCCGCATTATTCACCGTCACACACACACACACACACACACACACACACACACACACACACACACACACACATCACCCACATTCACTCGCTCGCACATACACACCAGGCTGACCTAATTTTGAGGTCTAGCAGCGCCAAGTTTTTTGACAAGAAAAATTTATGTATTTGAATAAAATATTTTTATTTTTTGTACTGTTACCTCTGTAATTCTTTGCGATGCGATTAAATCTTTTAAAATACATATATAAACTTTGTATTTAAATACCTTGTATTCCCTTGTTGGGTTTAAATATTTTAATAAAATATTTGTATTTTGTACTGTTACCTCTGTGTAATTCTTCATGATTCAATCTTTTATTCTAATTGAAGAAAAGCAGTGTGGTAATATTATACCTCAATCTCGAAAAATGTTCTCTGTAATTGGCGCTGTAATTTAAAAAGAGATATCATTTCTTTTTTGTAATTGTAAAATAATCACTTGAGTAATAAATTTTAGAAATAAAAATACTATTGCTTAGGTTTTTTCGAGATTTTTAGAGATACAAAGATTACGTCTACCACTTGTTACTTCGGTTTTTTCGAGATAAAGATACTACTGCTTAGGTTTTTTCGAGATTTTTCGAGATACATACAAAGATTACGTCTACCACTTGTTACTTCGGTTTTTTCGAGGTAAAGATACTACTGCTTAGGTTTTTTCAAGATTTTTCAAAATACAAAAATTACGTCTATCACTTGTTACTTAGATTTTTGTGAGGTATAATACTACCACTGTTTTTTTTTCGAGGTAACAACATACACACTACTATGCGTGTACTTGGCGCCTTTCTTTACCTTTTTTTTAAAAAAGGTAATTTTGTACAGATATCACGCTTTTTTGTAGTATTACGCATTGTATAAACTATATGTACAGAGTGTTATTTCGAGGTATTAATAATACGACATAATCTTTTTAATCATGAAACTTACAAACTAACGGAAAAAGATTCGTATCTTAAATGCTAATAATTTTTTTAATAATACTAAAAATATATAAATAAAAATATATATAATATTTAAATAATAACATAATTAATGATATACAAGAGCTTTTGTCGCGCATATCGATTTTCAATAATGAATAGATATTGTAACAAATACGTTTTACGTTCATTCAAAAACAAATTATGTGTACACATAATAAAAATTGTATGAATTAAAATTATGTGTATACACATAATAAAAATGCGGAATTATTTTTATGTCAGACATAATTTTAATTCATCCAATTTTTATTCTAGACATAATTTTAATTTGTCCAGTTTTTATTATGTCTAGACATAATTTTAATTCAACGAATTTTTATTATGTCATGACATAATTTTAGTTCTGCCGCTAGGAAATTTTTAAGTCGATTCTTATGAATCAAGCTTGAATTCGATGTCTAGGTATCCCAGGTTGCCGATAACGGGTTACAAATAATGCGCTCCATAGTTTTCGGTGTCCAGGTGTAATAATACGTTGAATTCGATGTTTAGGTGTCCCACGTTGCCGATGACGAGATCCACATAGTGCGCTCCGTAGTTTTCGGTGTCTACGTGTATTAATACCTCAAATTTGATATTTACGTGTCCTACATTCGGATTTAAAGTTATTAATACACCTAGTCACCAAAAACTACGGAGCGCACTATGTGGATCCCGTCATCGGCAACCTGGGACACGTGGACATCAAATTTAAGAAATTAATACACGTAGACACCGAAAACTACGGAGCTCACTATCTAGACATCGTCATCGGCAACCTGGGACACCTAGACATTGCATTCAACGTACGATTACACCTAGACATCGAAAACTATGAAGCGCACTATCTGGATCCCGTCATCGACAACCTGGAACACGTGGACATCAAATTCAAGGTATTAATACACATAGACACCGAGGGGCGGCGCGCTGCGTCCAATGGTAAAGCGCCAGACTCGTAATCTGAGGAACCAGGTTCGAGTCCACTAGAGCCATGAATCATGGAAAAGTTTTTTTCCGAAAAAACCGCGTCCCTCCGTGCAAGATAGGCTCTTGTGCGGAGAAAACTGGGCTCCGTCTTTCGGAAAGAGACGTTAAGCCGTTCGTCCAAAGGGTTAAAGTGAGAGGAGAAGGGTAATATTGGTGGTAGATTGCGAACCCTGCGGGGATATGCAATAAATTACGAATTTACGAATTTACACATAGACACCGAAAACTACGGAGCGCACTATGTGGACCTCGTCATCGGCAACTTGGGACACCTAGACATCGAATTCAACGTACGATTACACCTGGACACCGAAAACTATGAAGCGCACTATCTGGACATCGTCATCGGAAACCTGGGACACCTAGACATTGCATTCAACGTACGATTACACCTGGACATCGAAAACTATGAAGCGCACTATCTGGATCCCGTCATCGGCAACCTGGGACACGTGGACATCGAATTCAAGGTATTAATACACATAGACACCGAAAACTACGGAGCGCACTATGTGGACCTCGTCATCGGCAACTTGGGACACCTAGACATCGAATTCAACGTACGATTACACCTGGACACCGAAAACTATGAAGCGCACTATCTGGATCCCGTCATCGGCAACCTGGGACACGTGGACATCGAATTCAAGGTATTAATACACGTAGACACCGAAAACTACGGAGCGCACTATGTGGACCTCGTCATCGGCAACTTGGGACACCTAGACATCGAATTCAACGTACGATTACACCTGGACACCGAAAACTATGAAGCGCACTATCTGGATCCCGTCATCGGCAACCTGGGACACCTAGACATTGCATTCAACGTATTATTACACCTGGACACCGAAAAACTACGGAGCTCACTATCTAGACATCGTCATCGGCAACCTGGGACACGTGGACATCGAATTTAAGGTATTAATACACGTGAACACCGAAAACTACGGAGCGCACTATTTAGACATCGTCATCGGCAACCTGGGACACGTGGACATCGAATTCAAGGTATTAATATACGTAGACACCGAAAACTACGGAGCGCACTATGTGGACCTCGTCATCGGCAACCTAGAACACGTAGACATCGAATTCAACGTATTATTACACATGGACACCGAAAACTACGAAGCGCACTATGTGGACCTCGTCATCGGCAACCTGGGACACCTAGAAATCGAATTCAAGGTATTAATACACGTAGACACCGAAAACTACGGAGCTCACTATCTAGACATCGTCATCGGCAACCTGGGACACGTGGACATCGAATTCAAGGTATTAATACACATAGACACCGAAAACTACGGAGCGCACTATGTGGACCTCGTCATCGGCAATTTGGGACACCTAGACATCGAATTCAACGTACGATTACACCTGGACACCGAAAACTATGAAGCGCACTATCTGGATCCAGTCATCGGCAACCTGGGACACGTGGACATCGAATTCAAGGTATTAATACACGTAGACACCGAAAACTACGGAGCGCACTATGTGGACCTCGTCATCGGCAACTTGGGACACCTAGACATCGAATTCAACGTACGATTACACCTGGACACCGAAAACTATGAATCGCACTATCTGGATCCCGTCATCGGCAACCTGGGACACCTAGACATCGCATTCAACGTATTATTACACCTGGACACCGAAAACTACGGAGCTCACTATCTAGACATCGTCATCGGCAACCTGGGACACGTGGACATCGAATTCAATGTATTAATACACGTGGACACCGAAAACTACGGAGCGCACTATTAGACATCGTCATCGGCAACCTGGGACACGTGGACATCGAATTCAAGGTATTAATACACGTAGACACCGAAAACTACGAAGCGCACTATGTGGACCTCGTCATCGGCAACTTGGGACACCTAGACATCGAATTCAACGTACGATTACACCTGGACACCGAAAACTATGAAGCGCACTATCTGGATCCCGTCATCGGCAACCTGGGACACCTAGACATTGCATTCAACGTATTATTACACCTGGACACCAAAAACTACGGAGCTCACTATCTAGACATCGTCATCGGCAACCTGGGACACGTGGACATCGAATTTAAGGTATTAATACACGTGAACACCGAAAACTACGGAGCGCACTATTTAGACATCGTCATCGGCAACCTGGGACACGTGGACATCGAATTCAAGGTATTAATATACGTAGACACCGAAAACTACGGAGCGCACTATGTGGACCTCGTCATCGGCAACCTAGAACACGTAGACATCGAATTCAACGTATTATTACACATGGACACCGAAAACTACGAAGCGCACTATGTGGACCTCGTCATCGGCAACCTGGGACACCTAGAAATCGAATTCAAGGTATTAATACACGTAGACACCGAAAACTACGGAGCTCACTATCTAGACATCGTCATCGGCAACCTGGGACACGTGGACATCGAATTCAAGGTATTAATACACATAGACACCGAAAACTACGGAGCGCACTATGTGGACCTCGTCATCGGCAATTTGGGACACCTAGACATCGAATTCAACGTACGATTACACCTGGACACCGAAAACTATGAAGCGCACTATCTGGATCCCGTCATCGGCAACCTGGGACACGTGGACATCGAATTCAAGGTATTAATACACGTAGACACCGAAAACTACGGAGCGCACTATGTGGACCTCGTCATCGGCAACTTGGGACACCTAGACATCGAATTCAACGTACGATTACACCTGGACACCGAAAACTATGAATCGCACTATCTGGATCCCGTCATCGGCAACCTGGGACACCTAGACATCGCATTCAACGTATTATTACACCTGGACACCGAAAACTACGGAGCTCACTATCTAGACATCGTCATCGGCAACCTGGGACACGTGGACATCGAATTTAAGGTATTAATACACGTGAACACCGAAAACTACGGAGCGCACTATTTAGACATCGTCATCGGCAACCTGGGACACGTGGACATCGAATTCAAGGTATTGATATACGTAGACACCAAAAACTACGGAGCGCACTATGTGGACCTCGTCATCGGCAACCTAGAACACGTAGACATCGAATTCAAGGTATTAATATACGTAGACACCGAAAACTACGGAGCTCACTATCTAGACATCGTCATCGGCAACCTGGGACACCTAGACGTCGCATTCAACGTACGATTACACCTGGACACCGAAAATTATGAAGCGCACTATCTGGATCCCGTCATCGGCAACCTGGAACACGTGGACATCGAATTCAAGGTATTAATACACGTAGACACCGAAAACTACGGAGCGCACTATGTGGACCTCGTCATCGGCAACCTGGAACACGTAGACATCGAATTCAACGTATTATTACACCTGGACCCTGGACACCGAAAACTATGAAGCGCACTATCTGTATTTCGTCATCGGCAACCTGGGATACCTAAACAGCGAATTCAAGCTTGATTCATAAGAATCAATATATATTATATATATACTTAATTTAACTAAATAGAAATCTTTTTTCTGACCGATAAGTTTATCGACTTTTAATAATTTACCTACTAGATCGTTCGAAATACGCGCGCGATATCGAAACTGGCGATACCTGCGCCGCCAGTGTCGAAAAAGTGAAAGGGACATTTTCTCTGATCACGTGATATGGCATGAGAGACGGTCGACGTAGAAAGTATCTTAAAAATAAATTTTCACATTTGGACTTTGCGTCGCAATATCTCCGCTCGTAGGGCACGTAGCGGAAAATTATATAGGAGATACCCCCCCTATTTTGACCCCAACTATCGATCAAGCCTACTTAGAACTTGATCCGTTCGCTCGTTATCGAGATCTCAACATCTTGAGTACTCGCAACCCGTCGCGTCGCGTAAAAGAGTCACGGTCGGTCTCGCTCCGCGTGTACTTGGCGCGAGACACTACCGTGTCTCTTGATGTAACAGCAGTTTCTCAAGAAATGTGTCACGCATATAGCAAACGTATTAAATTATATTACTTTTAAATTGTTAAATAAAATTACTGTTTAATCTGGATGTACAAGGAGATTAGTAAATTCCAAAATAAATCTTATAGTATGATTTTATTTTTGTGTTTACAGTTAATACAGAAACCCAATAGAAAAAAGTTATTACCTAATTCATTAAAATATCCATATATTCAACTTTGATATACTCTAAACATTTTTAATCAAGTACTCGTTTTCTTTTTGAAGAATAGGAAATAATATAGTTTAAGGCTGATATTACATTAATTTTTGGACAAATTTTTTGAACGTGTTAATTGGCTACAAAATACAAAACTTCTTGAGTCTCTAGAAATTTTCTATTCTACAGCCGATCAACACATTTGAAAAATTCGTCATACGACAAATGTGATATCAGTCGAAGACAGTTTCTAGCTCACAAATAGTTTAATTGTAACAAAATTTTAAATAACGCATATAATTAAGTTACTTATTAAAGTATAGTGTACAATACTTCTTCATCGTTTTTTGATTAAAATAATAAAATTAAATGCTCAAATTACGACTTCCAAAATTCTCTGCCAGCGCTGAAAATCTATAATATATGTTACCAGAAGACTCTCCATCAGCTAAACAATTTATACAATTTCAAATAAAAATATGTCTAAATAGGAAAGGTGGTTTTATTATAGTTTTATACATGTGTACACTGCATTTCACGGATTGAGAGAGGAACTTTTTCAGTGTAGACTAATAAAACCAATCCGCTTAATCTCTGAACCAAGCATTAGTTTATTATTACACTAGTCTACACCGAAAAATATATCAATCCCTGAAACGTGATATACCCAGGTAGCAGACAGTCGCCATAATGACGTGATTCTTACGTCATTTTATGACGTATGTTACGTCATTTATTCCTAAAGTTTAACGTAAAAATGACGTATTTTTCACGGTCCTAAAGTCACATCCCAACGACGTCATTTTCTGACGTTTTATTGACGGCAAAAATAGGTCCAATGTACGACATACCGGTTTTTAGAAATGTTTTTTTATGAAATTAAAATTTAAAAATGTTCACTTGATAAACGTTTATAAAAAAACGTTCTTTTTCTATATTTAAGAAAAAAAAAGCATTTTAACTGTTTCTTTACATATCGTGTGTGTATAGCATAGCCCGCTGTCTCAAGGCGGTCACCCATCCTAGTACAGTACCGCGCCCGTGTCGCTTGACTTCGATGATCCAGTGGACAGTGACGATCTTCTGACCCTGATGCTTCCTTATTAACTGTACTTGTCTATAACGGTACATCTTTAAAGTGTTCAAAAATCTTGTAATGATATCTTCTTGATAGTTATAACACTGCATGAAATAGTTGTCATAAAACTAATGATTATACACACGCAACTAGATCCACTTATATCATAAATTCACTACTTCAATCATAAAGTTACGAAACACTATAAATGTAGGAATATTCCTGTGAAAAATATTGTGAAAAATACGTCATTTTTACGTTAAACTTTAGGAATAAATGACATAACATGCGTCATAAAATGACGTAAAAATCACGTCATTATGACGACTGTCTGCTACTTGGGTAGTCAATTAAACGTCTATATAATGTCATTTTACAAAGTCTTTTTGACGTATTAAAACATGACGTTAAATATACGTCACTTAATCGACGAATGACGTTACTGACCAATTATGACCAAATATTGACGTCAAAATGACGAGTGCTTGCTACCTGGGTATGTACATACATTATACACTTACGTCCAAATATTTCCATTCTCGCCTACCGTTTCCAGACTTTTTATTAAAATCCTTCACAGATTTATATGTGCGTTTCATAGTGTTTACCCATGTACAGCATTGTCTACCGGAAACCATGTAGCCTTTTTTAGTTAAAATTTGAGCAATTTGTTCCCATATTTTTTTATGGCTTACTTTTCCAAGATACATATCTTGTTCTCGTTGACGATATTCTTCTAAAAGAAGCAAAATAGCTTCATGAGACCATCTAAAATCTGTTTAACAAAGAAAAACATTTAATATACCGTGCTATATTTGTGAAATGTTAATAAACGTCATTTTATTATATTACGTTACGTAATATAATAAAATGTTAATAAATGTAATAATTGTAACCGTATTGTAAGCATATAATTTACTTACTCTCTGAAACCTCTTCATTTGAAACTGTGTCTAAACCTGAAATTGAATCATCTGGAGCTGAATCTTGAAATACATCGTTATCATCTGGAACTGTATCATCTGGAACTGTATCATCTGGAACTGTATCGTCTGGAACTGTATCATCTGGAACTGTATATATATCGTCTATGTCCGATACTATTACAATATCTGCAACAAATGAAATGTGTATAACAATTAAAAAATGACTGTCATATTATTTGTTTGACATATGTACATATCAAACAATTAAGATGAATTAATTCATTACCCATACTGTTCATACTGTTGAAACAATTTTTATTAAGCACTCACCCTCGTCATTTTTCAATTCACGTGCATGCTTTATTAATTGTCTTGCAAAAGCCTTATCTATGTGAGGGTAACAAAGAAATGAGAGAATTAAAAAAATGAGAACAAAGAAAAAAGAAATGCAAACAATAATAAAGATGACTGAAAAGAAAGAAATTGATAATTACGTAAAACAGATATTAAAAATAAAACAATTTTCAAGATAAAATGGAATATGACAGGTGGATAAATAAAGCTCCAAGATGGATTCAAGCAAAGTTAAGCACAATCAAGACAACCCAAAACAAAATGTTATTTACCTTTTCCTTCTTTACAGTTTTTACTTTACAAATAACAATAATAATTAGGGCTGCGTTTAAAAATTTCACTCAAGTGAAATTTCTATTCTGCTATCCTTATTCAATTCTCAGTAAAAGGTACAAAGATAGAAAAATGGAAATTTTACTCGAGTAAAGTTTCTGAACGCAGCCTAAAGTAATAAGAAAAGTAATAAGTGTGTGTAAAAAATAACTAAAAATAAAAAACAATTTCAGAAGCCTTTTAACTTACCACGTCGGGCTTTTAGTGCATCCACGGGAGTAAGTTGAAGAGTAAAATACTCTTGCGTTTCTACATCATACATTTTCACTTTTACGTACATTTTTACGTACAGTTGAAAAAGTTAACTTGAAAAAAAGTTGAAATGCAAAACCATTTCACTCTCAATCTGTATCTCTGGGCCAGTGTTCTCCAAGAAGTAGATGTACGGAAAATGCGAGCAGGACTGAAAAAATATCAAAAGTTATCTTCACTGTAAACTCGTAAATTCTCGATACAAAATTATTTGAAAGTTTACAAAAATTTTATGACAGAAAACGCGGATGTCAATGACAACTAATAATTTCACGAGTTCAGGAAACTCGCCCGTATATATTATAAATGTTATTTCATTCCAACGAGCATTTCGTATCAAACTTTCAAGCGTGAAGCAAAAACAAAAGCGTCATGCGAGAATTGTGTGATTTACCTTCAAAAGTGTATCAAAAAACAATAGTGAACAATGTATCAATCCTATCGCAATTGCAAAAATGTATAAGTATAAATCGCTTAACGGTCGGCTACACAAATGGCGGAAATTGAACTGTGCATGGATAATGAGTAATCTAGATGCGCTTAGAATTTACTACTGCTACTGTTCATAGAGCTTGCAAACGCTAACGCTACTCATACACCACCTCCAAGGCAAGAGCGTTGATAGCGTGAGTTATGACGTCAAACGCTACAGACAATGACGTCACGGATGGCGCTGGTAGCGTTGGCAGCGAGCTCCCTGAACACCGATAGTACCGAATAGCGCTAGTAGCGAGCTCCCCGAACGCACCATTTGTTGACGGCATGGGGCCTAAGTGATCCATATGGTAGGTTACTAACGGATGTTCTCCTTTATTGATAGGGTTCAAGAGACCCTCTGCTCGTCCTTGCTTCTTTTCCGTCAGCAAACATTTCACGCAATTATTAATTAGCGCCTGAATCTTCCGTCTCATGTGGGGAAACCAGAATTCTTGCTGTAAGACATACTCTGTTTTCCTCCATCCGAAATGTCCTCGTTCATGCGCCATCCTGATTACTTCGTACTGCATTGACTTTGGGACAACTAATTGATCTAATCCTTCTTCAAGATGATACAGCACTTCGCCTCCTACTAGCTTAAACTTGTCGTTTCTTCCTTGTCGAGTGGTTTCTATGATCTCCTGCAATTCTATATCTTCTTCTTGAGCTTTTCGAATCCTCGCAACTAATGCATCTTGACTTTCTTGCACGTGTAGTACGCTCACTGAGTTTCTACTTAGAGCGTCAACGTGACGCATGGCCGTTCCTGACCGATGCTCAATGGAGTATTGGAATTGCTCCATCAGTAATATCCAATGCGATACTCGCAAACATGAGTCCTTCTTTTTCACCGTGAAGGCAAATGCCTTACAGTCTGTGACTATCTTGAAAGAGATTCCCAGCAAGTAGATTCTGAACTTCTTCAATGCTTTCACCACTGCTAGTACCTCTAACTCGAAACTAGTGTACTTTTCTTCCGTTGGAGATGTCTTCCAGCTGGCGTAGTATATTGGATGGAGAAGACCATCATTGGAATCTTTTTGCAATAAGACAGCGCCTAGTCCCTCTGAACACGCGTCTGTGTGTAGTTCAGTCTCTGCTCCTACTTGATAGAGACGTAACACCGGTTTTTCCATCAATGCCGTCTTGAGTTGGTCGAAAGTTGCTTCTTGTTCTGGTCCAAAAACAAACTTTGCATCCTTCTTCAATAGGTTAGTCAGCGGACGGGCAATCACCGCAAAGTGGACAATAAATTTCCTAAAATAGCTCGTAAGGCCCAAGAAACTTTGAACCTGCTTCACAGTAGTAGGCTTGGGGAATTTGGCCACCGCCAACGTCTTTCTATCGGATGGTCGGTATCGCCCTGCTTCTATGACGTAACCTAGATAGTCCACGATCTTGACTAAAAATTGGCACTTCTTCCAGTTGAACACTAAGCCATACTCCTTGGCTACCTGTAAGACTCTTTTTAACTTCTGTAGATTTTCTTCTTCAGTCTTAGCTGCCACAATTAGATCATCCAAGTAAGACAAAACAGTGCCGTCAGCGATCAAATCTCTAAATATCGCTCTAATGTGTCTCTGAAAAACAGCTGGTGAATTACAGAGCCCGAAAGGAACTTTAAGAAACTCATACTGACCATCTGGTACTATAAACGACGTAAATTTGACACTCTCCTCGTCTACCGCTACGTGGAAAAATCCGTCCTTCAAGTCGAGTGTGCTAAACACTGCTGCCTCTTGCAACCTATCTAATTGATCTTCGACCAAGGGCAAAGGGTTTCTGTCTCTAATTATCTTCTTATTCAACGCCCTATAATCTACACAGAGTCTCCATTCTCTGTTCTTCTTCTCCACTAATACCACGGGACTGGTATAGTCGGATGAACTTGGTCGGACTACTCCATCTTTTATCCAGGACTGGATTATACCATTCACAATTCGAGTTTGCTCGGTCGATAATCTTCGGGCACGTTGATAACGTTGTCCGTCAGCATGATTCGCATCTTTACGCCGCTATCCTTAGTCTGTTGTGGCTGATAATCTTCGATCAACTCTTTCAAATCAGCTCTCAAGGTCGTGTCTGCGACATGAGTCACGTCTACTTCATTATCGTCGTCTGGCTCATCAAGTACATTTACACTCAAAACTTCTTTCCACTCCGGATTAACTGCTTGTATTTCTTCAGTGTCGATCTTCATCAAAGTTGCACATCTTTTCTTTAATCGTATCTCAGCATGATCTGATAGCTCACCTCCAATCAACAAATCATGCGCGATAAAATGATCTGGTATAACATCAAAAGCGAATGTAAATTTCAACTCGTCGATGATAATGTCAGCCTCAAATCGTCCCAGTGTTTTGCTCGCGGAAGCGCCGACTCCTTCAAATGAAACTATCTCCTGTTTCAGCTTAGGGGTGCCCAACATCACATAAAAACTGGCACGAACTAAATGCAGATCACTTCCTGGATCTATCACTGCTTTCACTTTTCTTCCTAGCATCGTGACCTCTTTGTACGTCTTCTTATCTCCCGACTTTACTGCGTCTACTCGTACCTTGGCAGGGGCTGCCGCTTCGTTGTTGTTAGCTGACTTTGTGCACTTGGTAGCCACGTGCCCGAACTGCGCACACTTGAAGCACTTCGGCCCTTTCTATTTATCCGGACAGTCATTGCTTATATGCTTCTTGCTCCCGCAATTAAAACATCTTCTCTGCTTGTCACTGTCTGCCGCCTGTCCAGCTTGAGGCATCTTCTTAGTTTTATCTGAAGGTCGATTCTTCATTGTTGACTTACTTCTAGAATTACTCTTCTGAACTTCGTATTGAGTTAACCTCTTTCTCAGCTCCCTGATTGTGGTTGCCGAGTACAAAATGGTCTTGTTTGCTTCTTCATCTTGAATACCATCTATTATATACTGGATTTTGGCATCTAACTCAATGTTGCCATGACTAGCTACTTCCAAAACACGATAAACATACGCCTGATACGATTCGTCATTTTTCTTCTTCACCGAACTTAACCTCTGATGCAACTGCTTGCTGTTTATCGTCTTTGAGAATTCGTTCACCAGAGACTGTCTCAACTTCTTCCAATTCTTGGCAGAACATTCAAAATTAGCAAATAACTTTGCAGATCCACGTAACAATCTTTTAGCGTATATAACCTTCTGAGCTTCCGTCCATTGACACACTTCAGCCGTTTCTTCAAAATGAATCAGCCAGCGATGTATGTTTTCACCGCCGTCTCCGCTAAATGTTTCGAGGGCATCCTCGACGTCTTTAAATGACATAATCACCTGTCTAACAGGGTATACGTCTCGTCTGTTTACTTCGTGTTTTCCGCTTCACCTATTGGTGCTCCTTCTCGCCGCTGGCGCTCTTTCCTCATCTTCACTGCTGCCATCTTCACTGCTGTCATCTTCGTCGTCGTCATCTTTGTCACCTTCGTCGTCTTCCGATTCGCCATCTTCTTCTATAGCGGCCCTTAGTCTATCACGCAGCGTTGCCTTGTCGCCTACCGTCTTCAGCCCTAATTCGCGCAGGCGCGTTTTCAACTCAGCTACCGTTAACCGGTCAACGTCTTCCGCCTTCGACTCTTCTTCGTCTTCTCCGTCGGTAACTTCACTTCCTTTCACGTTGGTTGCGTCTATTGCGTTACCGGACAGAACTTGTCGCAGCCTTTCCGCCAACACGGGTTTACTGCCCTTCACAGACAACTTGAGCTCTTCTAGTTTACGCCTTATTTCTGTGATAGCGCATCCACGTCTATCACGTTCGCGCTCGTTCCCGCATCGCCTTTGCCGGAATCCGCCATTTTCTCGTTACGCCTTTCGTCGAGTCACCCTGTGTGCACTCAGCACGCAAATCAGTTTCGCACGTCCCGTAACCACACGGCCGCCTGCCAGTTACGATCCGCACCACCAAATCTTCTCGACCGCACGCCTTAGAGTCACGCCTTAGCGTCGCGTAATGTTTCTGAGGCCGTCTGCCCGTTACGCACGCCGTCGAATTTCCGATGCGCACACACCGCACCAGACAACGTACGGAACCGTTCTACTAGCCAAATCCCGGAGAGGTCCCCAATATTTATGTAGGATCTTTGACCGAGAACGATATTCCGTCACACCGCGCGAAGAAAACTTCTAGCAAAATCTAACGAAAACTCGAGACCGCTCTCCACATCCACACGTCCTCACGCGATCACCGTCCTAGCCCGACTCCCCACCTCTCTCTCTCACGCTCGCCACCACACACGCTTCACCCACGCCATCTCTGTCCAATCTCGCTTTCTCACTAAAATGTCTCTATACCAGAATGTCTCTATACTGAAATATCTCTATACTAATAATGTCTCTATTCACTGCTCCTACAGTTGCAACTTTTTGACGCAATAGATTCTGTGTTAATCTCGGTGTTAATAATAATCGTGCATCAATTATATGTTTTTAATCATAAATGACATAAGAAATTTCTTTTAAAAACAAATAAAGGATATATATTTTAATTTGCGGTGCTTCTTTAATATTTAATTTTAATTCAATTCAATTTTTATTTCTCTCCCTTCCCGTGGTTGGAAAGGCGTTTTTTTCAGGAAAACGTTCCCAAAAACCTTTACAATTATAATTATACATTCAGTCATTATCTGATACCTTTTACATGGCGTTTTACAGGGACGTGCCCAACCCTTTACATATTTTAATTCTATTCGAAACCTGACCTTTGGGCGACCTTACACCACTACTATTACCCCCCCTTCTAGTGTCTTCCCTCCGTCCCCTCCTTCTAGTCCGCTTCATGCGATGCTTTTTTAATAAACTTATTCAATTAATTATATTTATTATTTATACCGTGTAGGAAAATTTTATGTTTGTATATTAATTAAAATTTCAAATAAACTTTTATGTAATTTCTCTGGTAATAAAATTAATATTTTCATCAAGTTAAACTGCCAAATACGGCCAGCCTGAACTTTGTTTACCTATATACATATATAGTAACAATTTTTCGTGTGAATTTTAAAAGTATATTCTTTCGCTTCGTCAACTACACGCGCCGTACTTTCAATATTGAAACGCAGTCTGAAACTGAAACGTACAATCACATAATTAAATTGCTAATCAATTTAACAATACCGATACTATACCCATCTCTACACACACTGCAAAGAATGTTACGAAAATATTTTTAATTTATCTATATATATAAAATAGAATGTTTGTATGTATGTCTGTTCTTTATATACTCTTAAACTATTCGACCGAATTTTTACCAAAAGTATATAAAATAGGGGTAGAATTTTCCGAGGAGTGCTATAGAGTGTATAGTTTTTCGTTACCAATCTTTTTGGGAATCGGTATCCGAACTGATAAAGGAATTTTTTTCGATTAAGGATATTAAAACACAAATATAAAGTCGTTTGAAGAAAAACGACTCCCGGGCGAAGCCCGGGTAACCAGCTAGTAGTTTATAAAATTATTGATTATAATTTTTATTTTTATTTACATTTTAATTAATATATCTAATATTTTTAATTTTAGTTTATAAAATTAATTTTTATTTTGTAACGATGCACCCCCGGAAAGGGCATCGTCCCGGCACGAACACCTCGCCGAAGCCGCCCGGCCGACCATCCGCAGGGGGGAGAAATAGGCACGATATGCCTACCGTATTTTGCGGCAAGAAGTCCGCGGACGGACTTACCGCGGCAATCGTCTGAAAGCACCGAACGGTGCCGAAGACGACCGAGGACGATCGAACAGCGAGCGCGGCGTCGAGACGCCGTAATCCCCACCGTTCCGCCGTACCACTCCAACGCTCGCGCTTGCCGCTGCTACCCCCACCACTGCGTAACACCGCCGCAACGCAGGTATATAACGCGAGCGTCGTTAACGCTAATTGCGATTCCTGATTATCCGTCTCCCCGACTACTCCGATCCTGAATCCCACACCGAACTAGTCCGAAAGAAGGTAGAGCGCTTTTGGCATTCTCTGTCTTCGCCGAGTGCGTCTCGACAAACGACCAGTTCTCCCTATTCTCTTGAGTCGATCCGAAAAGAAGGTAGAGCGCCGCTGGCATTCTCTGTCTTCGTCGAGTGCGTCTCGACGAACGACCGGCTTATTCCAACCACCCGCGTATCCAAGAGTCAGTCCGAAAGGAGGAAGAGCGCCTCTGGCATTCTCTACCTCCATCGAGCGTGTTCCGACGGACGCGACTCCGGTCGCCCGCGCTTCGCGCCCCGCGCCGCGTTTGCGCTTCGCGCCGTTTCCCGCGCGCCGACCTACGCCTCGCGAGAGCCTGTCGTCACGATTTCTAGTCTACATTGTGTTACCGCGACCGCACCTATTGTACTAACACGTTCGCGATTCTTTTCTTATCTCGATGTACACATATATATACGTTTAATTGAATAAACCTTTTGTTACGCTATTAATTTGACCCGAGTCTCGTGCCTTCCTCCGCGCCTACTCCGAACCCTGACCACCCGCGAGCTAGATCCGCGCTTCGGAAGCTAGGTTGTTTTATGGCGCCCGAACAGGGACCGGTCCGAAAGGCTCAGGCACCAGACGCGGGAAAAATGAAGGCGTATTATTACCGACTCTCCAAAGCCGAGCTAATAACCGAACTCCAGACCCTCGGCCTCGATACCGAGGGCACGGTCGAAGACCTCCGCGGCCGATTAAACCAATTCATCGACGCTAACCCTGAGATGTTTCAAAACACCGCGACCGAAAACGTCCCCCCGCCGACCCTGACGCTGACCGTACCCGCCGCGACATCCCCCGCGACCATGATTCCGGCCAACCACCCGACGCCCCACGCGCCCCCCACCACTCAGATCATAGACCAAATGCGAAAATGGGGACTACATTTCGAGGGCAAAGATCCCTGGGCATTCCTCGAACGTATCGACGAACTCCGCGCCGCATACGAATTCTCGGACGACCATTGGCTCCGCGGACTGCCCGAACTCCTAAAAGGAGATGCGCTTCTCTGGTACCGCAACAACCGCGACGGATGGTTTGATTGGCATGACTTTGTCGCGGATTTTAGAGAAACGTTCTTACCCCACCGATACCGATTACAGCTCGTTAACGAAATCCGCGATCGTACGCAGAAGGACGGGGAAACCTACATGAAGTACGCGACGCATCTACTTACGCTCATGCGCCGGGCGGGGGGATACTCCACCGAAGAACAGGTCGAGCAATTATACGAGAATTTGCACCCGGATTATCAAAACCGCATCTGGCGAAGCGACGTCAATAGCCCTCGCGACCTCCAGCAACGAGCCAGCGAGTATGAAAGAGTACAGCAGAACCGGAAAAAGCGCACCCCCGCGAAAATTAATACTGAAACACCGATTACCGCCGCCGCGTATAACCGGAGAGAATGTTGCTGGAGGTGTAAACAGCGGGGACACACCCGTTTCGACTGCCGTCGCCCCGCACAGAAATTCTGCTCTCAATGCGGCAAGGATGGAGTCCTTACGAAGGACTGCCATCCCCCGCCGGGAAACGCTACCGGGACCGCGGAAAACCCGGCCACCCCCCGGTCCTCGACGTAAAATTCTCTCCCCGGCCACACCTAAACATTCGAATAAACGATAGACCACTGTTAGCGCTACTCGATACCGGATCCGAAATATCGTTCGTGAACGAAGAAACTGCACGACTCGCACAAAACCTCGGCTTCGCGATCGTACCCGACGAAGAGGAGGTGCAACTGGCCAACGGCCACCGCATCACCCTCCCCGGCCGCGTCCGTATACCAATCCAGACCACGAGGCGCACGATTTGGCATGATTTTTCGATCATGCCGAACCTGGCGAACGCCTTGCTCCTCGGAGTAGACTTCTGGGCGAAAATCGGCCTCGCGGTACCGGCACCATCCGGCTCGACGACCCCGCGGACGACCCCAGGGACGGCCGCGACCGAGGGGATAGCACCGCGCACGCCGGACGAGGAAATACGATTACGAGAGTTCCTCGAACAAGAGTTACCGCTCTTCGAAACTCTCCGCGGGCCCACCGACCGAACGGCACACGACATTCGCTTAAAACCGAACGCTAGTCCGATAAAACAAAGGTACCGGCCTCGTAACCCGGCCATGCAAGCCATTATCGACAACGAAGTCGAGAAAATGGAGCAAGACGGAGTAATCGAACGCTCACACAGCGCCTGGAGCTCTCCCGTAGTCGTAGTCAGAAAAAAAGACGGCAGCCACCGATTTTGCATAGATTTCCGGAAGGTCAACGACGCGACCGAACCCGACGCGTACCCATTACCTCAGATCACCGCCACCCTCGATAAACTGCGCGGCGCGAAATATCTTACGACGCTCGATCTGAAAAGCGGCTACTGGCAAGTTCCGCTCACGCCGTCAAGCCGACCCATCACCGCGTTCACCGTACCCGGGAAAGGGCTCTTTCAGTTCAGGGTAATGCCATTCGGCCTGCACTCCGCCCCCGCCACGTTCCAACGGCTCCTCGACACCGTGCTCGGACCCGAATTAGAGCCTCACGTATTTGTTTACCTAGACGACATCATAATAATTAGCGAAACATTTGACGAACACCTCCGAATCTTACGGGAAGTCTTCCGACGGCTCCGCGCCGCGAATTTAAAACTCAATCCGGCCAAATGCCGATTCTGCGTGGACCGCTTAAAATATTTAGGGCACATCGTCGATCGCGAGGGAATACGCACCGACCCCGATAAAGTCAAAGCCGTCGCCCAGTGGCCTCGGCCACAAAAATACACCAAAACATCCCCTTTTATATAGTAATTCACATTTTTCAAAAAAGGTAAAAAAAAGTGCCAAGTACACGCATTCAAAAATCTAACCTAAGCGGTAGCTTTATATCTTTTTCACAAAATTATATTATCTAACTTAACTCAAGTGACAGTATTTCAAAAAAAAAGATGTGAAAATTTTTAATTTCTTTTTCACAAAATTATATTACCTAACTTAACTCAAGTGACATGTATCTAACCAAAGTGGTAGCTTTATATCTTTTTCACAAAATTATATTACCTAACTTAACTCAAGTGACATGTATTTTAAAAAAAGATGTGAAATCTTTAAATTAAATTGTGCCAATTGTAAGAGAATATGTATATTGCTTTGAAAGATAATTGTTATGTAACTACTTTAAAGAAATAAAACCCAAGTGGTATCTTCGTATTTCTATTCAAGGGTCTTCTTCTTCTAAAACCCAAGTGATAATAGCTTCTTAATTCTCTTTAACAAATTTTTAATATTACAAAGAATCATTTTAATTACAAAGAATTAAAGAAGTAACAGTACAAAATAAAAATATTTAATTAAAACAAAATAAATAAATTTTTCTTGTAAAAAAACTTGGCGCTGCTAGACTTTGAAATTTAAACATTAAAATTTAAACATTAGTACTAAGATTTTTGATTGAATAAAAAACAATGAACATAATTTAGGGAAGAATGCGACAGGAGTAAAAAAGCAGCGCCAAGTTCTTTTACAAGAAAAATTTATTTATTTTGTTTTAATTAAATATTTTTATTTTGTACTGTTACTTCTTTAATTCTTTGTAATTAAAATGATTCTTGTAATATTAAAAATTTGTTAAAGAGAATTAAGAAGCTATTATCACTTGGGTTTAGAAGAAGAAGACCCTTGAATAGAAATACAAAGATACCACTTGGGTTTTATTTCTTTAAAGTAGTTAAATAA
>JASTWP010002094.1:0-50994 GCA_030770255.1 Temnothorax ravouxi | reverse complement strand
GAATATCAAATTTTATCTAACGTTGAAAAAAGTATGCGACTGAAATATTATTTTCTTACTAGTTATTTTACTAACTTGGCGTAACTTTGGCTTTTACGTGTATGTCCTCGCCGCGGGTTAACACGCATTTCTCATCGGACACATCGCAGCTTGAAATCTCGATCTCATTGATCTTAGCTAACTCCGAACCTGAAGTAGATTTGAAATTTTATTAGGTATACATTATCATCAAACAAATGATTTCCATTATAAATATATTTGCAAATTGCATTGTTTGTAATAATTTGATGTAGGTAATTGAAATTAATGAACTTAATCAACGATCGCACAAACGTTCGAATCGCGTGAAGGCGATCTCTCTTTATATCGCTGGATTTGCTGTAATTACATATCATGATAACAGAAAGTTACGTGTCAGCTGCAACATGATTATATATAATCAGACAAACATCCAAAGCATGCGTAATTAAGTGGCTTAATGTTGCTAATAGCTAATAGCTTCCGGCAGTCTTGATATTAAAAGGATTTCTCATTGTGTAAATTCTTCCTCTAATTTATAATTAACGATAAAAGCCGAACAATTAATAATACGCTATTACTGACAGGAATTTTCGAGCGATTCCATAAGATTCTTATACATCGTCTGTCATTTATGAAATTAGTCGAATTTACTTGTTGTTTGTACTTGTTTTTTCTTTCCTTCGATCAAAATTAATGACCGATTTTATAATGGATGATTTTTATCAATGCTTTAAAGAAACTGAAGAAAGCCAATATAATATACAGGATATTTTAAAATTACTTTTTGATTGCAAATTCTGTGACAAATCTAAAGATAATTTTGCCATAGCAAAGCTAATAATACGTCGGAAAGATTGTAATTCCTTCAGTTTTCGAACATACTAATATTTATTATTATATATTTTATTAATACGTCAAAGTTACATTTTTATTCAAATAAAGTTGATTTTGTATTGTCCATAAAAATAGCAAAAAAAGAACACATCTCACGTGATTCAGGATACTTTGGAGTAGGGAGAGGCTTTCTGAATCATGGGGCTCTAATTATATTCTGCATTAATTTATTAATTTTTATTAAGACTGATTCAGTGTTTTTACCTGTTTTAGTTGCCCCCAAAAGCTCTTTAAACTCCTGGGCTTCCAAGATTTTTAAATGTCTTGAAAATTCTTTACCCAATTTCTTTCTCTGACTCAAATAGCCCCCCCCCCTTCTTGGAGAAAAATTCTCCAAAATTATTATAGAGGACGCACTTACCGCAGTCCTCGAAAACGAAAGCAAAGGAGGATGTTATGCCGCACAGAGCACATAACAGCGAAAAAGCGACACTGATTCGCGTCATGTTGCTTCCACGATTTTCACGCAGATATTAATGACGTTGCGTGCAATCCTCTCGCCTAAATTTATAAGCGCATCGCTGCTTATCTAACGAGATAAATTACAAAAACGTAATCTATCTCATTATACGCTAATGATAGACTATTGTCACTGCAAATGGTTTCATGAATGGTTTCACGCAAACTTCATTTCTCGTTCATATATGTGAGCTCACGTTACATCGAATTTTTGGTTACAAAACTATTGAGACAAATTATGCTTGAACTTTTCCTTATTGCATACATCACGTATAAATTTTAAAATCTATTCTTATTTTTATATGTATATGTAATTATGTAAAAAAAACAGTTCTTTAATTTTCAATTAAGGTATGAAAAGTATTAGGAACCATTCGAAAAATCTATCTTGATCTTTGAACCACAACATCTAATCGACCAAAACAACGTAAAAGTACAAAATAGAAAATTCTTTAATTTCTCAGACAATTTTATTTAAAGAACGCGTTTTTGAATATCGATCTTGGACTGGAGGATGATCCTACTCGCGGCTCATCCTAGTGAGTAGTGTAGACGGATAAAAATCATTAATTATCCATGATTTTTACCCGTTTACACTATACTCATCATTAGGATGAGTCGCGAGTAGGATCATCCTCCAGTCTAGGGCTGTGCGTTCGAAAACGTCACTCGAGTGCGCACGAGTATACTCCCTTTTTTTCTATCTCAGTGAGTTAGAAGGAGAAGGGAGTATACCCGTGTATACCTGGGTGACGTTTCCGAACGCAGTGAACGGGCATTAGGACGGTATTCATTATACCCTTTTGAGTCCCCACGTGCAGCGATATCGACTGATTGTGAGATCTTATCTCGGGGGTTTAAATGACTGCCGCGTCGCGGCGCCTCAGCGCTCCACTGCTGCCAGCAGTGCCAGCTGGTGCCAGCATCAATCGTGAGGAAGTGACGTCCTGACAGCGCACCGTCCACGTAGCGTGTTTTGAGTACTCGCACATCGCGCAGAGCAGTGCATCCCAACGTTCATTAAAAACGACATTTCGTGCGGCGTGCTCGTGTGGAACGCGTAACGTGAGTATCGCATATCCCTGTCTTGTTCGATTATCTTTGCGTACGAATTTTGTTCTCTTCTCGCGAGAGGAGATCTGCCTACGTGGTTCTTTGTGAAAAGATTCGAACTTCCCGACATAACCCAGATCTCATTTGTCACATTGATGGGAGTTGCGGTCTGTGCTCCGACGTGTGACGAGCACAGTCCTGGGTTATTTGGAAGAAATAGATATATGTCGTCTCATTAAAATGAAAAAGTGGAATAATCATTAGCGGAAATCACATATTTTGGTCTAGAACTATTGTGCTAAATGCCCCAGTGGTTAAAGCACCGTAATTAGTCCTCACCCGAGGGCGACTGAAAAAACCCCCCCTGTCACATTGATGCCCAAGAGTACTTCACATACGAATCAAGTATTTTTAGCGAATCGAAGTATCGTGACACAAGATTTGTAGTGTTGTGCAAAATGGTCGATCAATACTTTTCTTTTGCCTACGTACAAAAGTTAGAGGTTTCCATAATACAGATTTTATTTACTATATGAAAATATAGACATCTTGGTATCTGTATGCTAAGAATATATAGTATCTTTCATGGACTATATTTTGACACAAATGTAATAGTAAATTTGTTTTGCAATCAACTTTTCATCACTTTTCTTTTTCTCCGCAATGTCTAATTATTTGCCTATTTTATTTTAAGTACAAAAAGCATAACTACAAAGAAAAAACAGATTTACTGTTATAGTATTACCATAAAATATGATCGACCACTGTTGCTCAATGTGAAAGCTCGAAGAACGTCTGAAAATTGGAATATACTTTAGATATTTATGTTGCTCGGCTGATCAGATGTTTTCGAAACTGTACTTCTATTTCTTTCGCAGTATCCCAATCGCCATGGATCAAATCAAGAAGCTCACCGAACCTGGCCGCCAGTTTGCCAAGGATAGCATCCGGCTTGTCAAAAGATGCACCAAGCCAGATCGTAAAGGTAATTTAATTTTGATGACGTGAATATGAAACAACGAATATGACGATTAGTCACAACTCGTTTTTTATCTATTACAGAATTTCAGAAGATTGCAATTGCTACCGCGATTGGTTTCTGTATAATGGGCTTCATAGGGTTCTTTGTTAAGCTAATCCACATTCCAATCAACAACATCATTGTGTGAGTATTCACAGGATCGCCACTTTATCTTTAATCATTTGAGAAGATAATATAATTAAACGTATTTCTTTTTTTTTATTTTCAGAGGTTCATAAAATTAATCCTGAAGGTTCTCATCAATATTCTTAAGAAAATTATTGATAAGGTTCTGTAAGACTATTTCCGTTGTTGCATGTCCCTTCTTACTCTTATTTATAATACAAAAATGTATTTGCTATGTATTGATTTAATTTCGTGAGTGAGGTAGGTGAGAGAGACCCGCGTGTAATATTAATGAGTTTTGTAATAAAATAGTTATCTAAAAAATTACCTACCTTTTTTTTACTAATTATATGTCCAATGAAAAATAAGAACGAGATTTAAAATAAAATCTAAGAAATGTGTGTGGTTACGATATCTTGAACATAAATAAAACAAACTCTAAGACACAATCGTAACAGTCTTGTTTGAAAATACAGAAATAAACGAAATAAATAGTTTCGATTATCTTCTTATGTATTAATTAAGTTCTTTTATGATAACATTTTAATTCAAATCAAGATTTCCATAGGAGTAAAATCCTAGCATGAAAGGAATCCTAAAAGTCATTTTTTAGTATTGAAGACACTTTTATTTGAAGAATAAAATTTTTCCTCAGGTTATAACGATAAAATTTTGTTGACCGTTTATCTTGTTCGCGCAGTGTGTATTAATAAAAAAATTTTTTTTGAGAAAAACGGCCACGTTGCATGGAAAACCATAGCCAGGTACTGAGTAATATTACGTAAAAGATATAATAATGATCTTGTAAAAATCTGGCACGCAGTTTTCTTTTACTATTTCGCAACTTAACATAGCTCCAAAAAGCGGCGCTTATATTTTCTAAAAGAAAAAAGAATTCCTCGATGATAAAAAAAAGAAATAAACGAGTCCTTAGATACTAGAAGCCGCGATATCCGGGATCTTAGTATTGGCAGTATTCGAATAGAACGAGCTATTTAAAATCGCAAGAATTGCGCATAATGTAAATTTACCAAAGCGCTTTTTATGGAGTTCTTAATATCGGAGCTGTGAAACATTAGCTTAATAATATTACTTTCCAATTTCGAAATAAAATATCTCCCAATCTGACATTTAATACACATTAAACTATTAAATAGATAGAAGTTTATTGTCCCCCTAAGGGCACATTAAACTATTAAATACTCTGTTCTGGCAACTTGATAAAAATTCTATAAAAAGAAGGTAATATTTCTAGCACCATTCACGTATCGCTGTTGTGTGATACTGGCATGACTGCCATACTTTCTCTCTCTCTCTCTCTCTCTCTCTCTCTCTCTCTCTCTCTCTCTCTCTCTCTCTCTCTCTCTCTCTCTCTCTCTCTCTTTTTGCGATTTATAGATTAAAAGTCATACTTGGATTTTACATGATTTCGTAAATTCCGTATACTATCGAAGGGAAAGAGAGGGAAAAACACGAAAGACTTTGTCCCGCTTTGCTTTGCTCGCGAAGCGGCGGAAAAGTTTCTCGGGTTTCGTATTATTATCAAGAATTATTTTATCAATCTGTAGCAACACACTCCGAATAGGAAAAGTCGTTTAGTCCGCGGATTTGTATAAGCGTTTTTCTTCGTTAATTAAAATAATTACAGCGCATTCCGCTAACGATCAGACTAACTTCCATATAGATTACGTGAGAAATCATCTTATAAGCGTAGCCCAAAGTGCGCTTGCCAAATTAAAAAATAAAATAAAGATGAATCTTTCAAACGATTTAAGATTATTTCAAAACAAAAACTGGATATAAACTTGTAATTATAGAAAAAATATATTTAAATCAAAACTTGTTATTTTTTATTTTGAAAGTATTAAGTAATTCTAAAAAATTGAATTTGAACATATAGAATTTGCTCGCCAAACAATGATTATAGCAATGCTTGTAACAATGATTATAGAATTAAAAACACGTTATATCGTGCTTTCTCAGTTTTCTTTGGCATTTCCGTGCTGTTTTTATCTATTTGCATAAGTTTTCATATGATTATTGGTAACTAAATCCAAGATCTTAACCGCGATAAAATCTCAATTTGCAAACGCACTGAGGGAGAATAAAACGAAGCTAAATTGAGGTATGTCGTTAGGCACGTAATTCTCGGTTCTCCAACGAATCTAATGTTTAATAATCGTCATGTAATTAAGTGTTCATTAATTGTTAATGGCGTGCACTTATTTATGCAAATTGTTCGCGCATTGTATATTATATATATGTATATGTTATATATATAAATATACATATATATAATATATAATAATATATATACGCATATTATATATAACATATAATATGCATTTGTATAAAATATATGCGTACGTACATATATAATATTAAATATCATTCTCGTTACTCATATAATTATAAGTATCCTCTGAACGCATGTTATCGACTCCTTGATAATCAATATCAATGATAGAGCAGACTTATCTACACCGGGGTACTCGCGTGTACTTTCTTTCTCACTGTCTCGCAAATCAGAGACACGCGCTTCACGAAATTAAAGAACTTATTTCCAAAACGTTTAAAATCCTTTCTCAAATGGGAGTTACCCGCATTACTATTGAATTGATATAAAAGTTTTCTAGAACCTCGCGAAACCAATCTCAAACAAATTTTTCAAATATTAAATCCCATTTCGAGAGTTTTAAAGTTTTTAATGCTTTTTCGATAAGTGTGAGTTTCAAGCGCTTTGAAAATAATTCTCTCCAATTGTCGTCAATATTCGACGCGGTGTCTCGATTTTCGCTTATTATTTAACAACGGAATATCTTTTAGCGATGCTCACTCGTCTCATTAGTTTTTTCATCGGCGCGACGAGCATGAAAAAGGAAATAAAGAGGATATTGTATTCGAGTCCGAACTCGCTGAAAAATATAGAAGCAGACTTTCCGAGAGACTTTCAAAGTCTCGTTGCTAATAGAGAAGCGAGTTATTTTTAGTTAATTAAAATTATCGAAACTGAAATCAGTTTCGAAAGAATTAAAAAAAAAATAGTGCAATTGACATAATTAAAAAATTAGTACTAATCTTAATCGCGGAAAAAATTGTTCTATTGATATATAGCAAGTTAATAATTTTTATCAGATATCCTAAATAACAGTAACAATAATTCTTGCAAAGGAGCGAGCATCGCTGGACAGTCCGTCTTTATCTTACATTATCGATTATATTATTAATTAAAGGCCTTATAAGAGAATGTCACAGTACGGTTATTACGAAGGAATGTCTTCAAGCGTTCTCTACGTCGAACGTTTTTCGAGTATAACAAGAGCTCGTTAGAAAAAAAAAGGAAAAAGATGAAACAAGAAAGAAGGGAGAGGAAAGATCGACAGATGAAGAGGAAGACGAAAGATAAAAATCATTGTTCGCGTTTACGATATAATAATCGACTTACGAGCTACGGACTTACAATCGGGAAAGACGAACGGTGAGAAGCTCGGACGGCTCGTTTAAAAAACTAAAAAGTTAAGAATTAAATTTAAAAAAATTAACGAGATAAGAATTAAAGATAATCAACGAAATCACTTTCTCAATTCTCCGATATCTTGTACATGGAATGCTTATAATCCTGCCGTTATCGGCATCCTGACGCCAACCATTTCAACGAGCAAAGTATAATATATTGTTCATTGAAAAACATAACTCAAAAATAAAACTTTTGTGTGTATATAATATTCTACTTAATTAATAACTGGAATTTATAAAATGTGAAATAAAAAATTCTGACATGCAAACTATAGAATATGTAATATAAAATATACACTCTGATAGATATTAATATCAAATATTAAAATTTCTGTCAAACAGCTCTCAATGAAATTTTATACAAAATATCTTTAAAATTTAATTCGCGAAGAGAGTCACTTTCACCAACAATTAACATTCACCATATAATTTTCAATCTTCGTTAATATTATCATCTATCTGTGGAACAAAAAATATATTATATTTTTTTATGAAAGTATATTCCTCAGATATCTTTTAGAGCGGTATTCATAGTCAGATCTTATATTTAAGATCGTCTCAAGTTTATCTTTAGATGCTGTACGACTCGTTTCATTAGCTACAGAGTATCTGAAGATGATCTGAAGTGACTATGGATACCGGCCTTACAATTAAATATCTTTTGAAGTTCTGTATCTTGGCTAAACTAAATTAATGTTGGTGAGACCGTCTCTAATACTCCAAGAACCTTCAATTATTATACACGCGCTCCGGGCTTCTCGACGATCCTCCCTCCCTCGAGATGGCGAAGAAAAACGATTTTCGCCGTTTCGCTAAACCGTGCAACCGGCGTCCGATGTTGTCGGCACGAAGGGGCTACCCTGTCGGTAGAAATCGGTCTCGTACTCCTCGACTTTCACCGGATACTCGGTGACGCAGTTCTGCGGCTGATTTAGGGCCGGCGGGGGTTGCTGTGGCACAAAATTGTCCTGATAGCTGGGGAGATGAAGGGGCTCAGCGAACTGCTGAAACGACGTCGTGTCCACGCCCTTCAAGCAGGTAGGACCGTGGAGGCTCAGCATGTCGACCAGCCTGCGCCTCTGTGTCTCCAACTCTTGGATCTGAGACTTCAGGTCGTGGTTTTGGGTCTCGAGGATTTCGGATTCCTGCACGAGAATCACCGTTTTTTCACGCTTCTTCAGCCGACACTTGGTCGCCGCAATTTTGTTGCGCTCGCGCCGCCGCCGGCGCCGTTCCTCGTCCTCCGGCGTCAGCTGCAACGAGCAAAGGATTTCCGCATTTTTTATCCTGATGTCCACATCCTTTCGGGAAAATAAGGAAATTTCTTGGGTATCTTCAATTGTTTTTAGGAAATTGCGGTTATTTCGGTTCTTCGGGTTTGGAACTTTTGAAATCCCGGCTTTGAGACGTAAAAAGTAGGACTTGAAGATCCCGTTGAGATCCTGAGATGTCGGAGATTTCGAGATGTCGGAGGCTTTAAAAGAGGCCTTAAAGGAGTTTATACAGGAAATAGTTTTGAATTTCTTCAATTTGCAAAAGACAAGAAGAGGTACTCTCGTTCCCGGCTACTTTCTTTTAGAGAAGCAATATTTCTGAAATCTTTATTTTTATCGTTAAAAGATTTTATTTGTTTATGTTTATATTCTTACAATTCGCGAAGCTTTTAATGTCCTGGAGATGTGAAAAGGAGTTCTTAAAAGAGTTGGGAAATTTCTTGGGTGTTCTCCGAATCTCGCCGTTACAAAATCTAGACGCGAATTGTATCTGAGTTCCTATTTTGAGGTTTTTGTGATTTTGATCGATGAAAATCGCGCAAATATTTTATGTAAAAATCCATCGCTTGTCCATTGAATAATAACGATAGGCAAAATCGTTTGAGAGAAGATTCTAATGGTTTGCAGCTCGTTGCACTTTCACGCGCATTAGCAAGAATTAGCGAGGATAGACATAGAGGTGTTAATCAACGGCGGATTCAAATGGAGTTCGGCATGATCTTTGGATAAGGAGATATGCGAGTACATGTTATAACGTTGTAATGCAGTTCTGAATTATATATAAGCCGCGATTTTATTATACTCATTTTTATCTTATTTATATTTATAGTATTTATATCATTTAAACATATCCTGACCTTTCTTAACAGTCACGATAAATTTAAATATTTGATAAAAAAAATTTATTTGTAAAGTTCACAATGTACCTATACAGTTCTTTACAGATTAATAAATTTCGGTATTATATACTTACGAGTTACTCCAAAAATAAAATACGAAATATATGTTGTGAAATTTTATCACGGAGTTGCACGTACGGCATTCATTATCCTATATTTAAGATAGCAATGTTAGCAGCGTGAAATCTACTCAAAAACATGACATGAAAATAGATAGAAATGGAAATATTAAAAGAATAGAATTGTATTTTTTTTTAATCGCAATTACAAACGTGATCCATAGCGATTAAAATGCAAGCGCGTTACTTCTTTGCGCTTTCAAGAGTCCGCTAATTTTAGCAGCTTGCATTTCGTGCCGTAAACAAACGATTCTATGTGCGGCATGCAAATTCGCGAATGCCGAAACTGCCAAAATGGCTGCATGGACACACGGCGCCTGTCGGAATTAATTTATTCGCGCACGCGAGTTTAAGTCGCAACGGCAGCCAAGGACATAAGGAGAATCGAAAGGATTCGTTGTCTGGTCTGGGAACGAGTCTCTAAGCTATTGCCAGAATTGCTAAGATGGAATCGAGTCGTTATGTATTCGCGCGTGTTTAATTCACCCACTTAAGTTGCTCGTTTTAACTGCATTTTTTTCGATTTTTTCACTCAAAATAACGATGTGTAACATTTCTTTTGATGATCAATTTGTATCGCGATTTATATAAATAATAAAAATTAAAATATACACCTAGATTTTTGAAAGAAAGAAGTACAGTGTGAAAAATGCAATTAAAAAACGAACAGATCCAACAATACTATTTCAATCGAATTAAAATAATTGGAGACTTTTTACACGTGAGTGTAAAATATGTATCTAATCTATAATTTAAAAAATAATAAAAATTTGGACGGTTAATTTGTTTTTCTTCGTAAGATTTTTATACGAATTCGAGTTTGTTATATCTTATGCTTTTAATTTGCTTGCATATTTTTCAGTTTCGTTTTTAGTGAGCAGAATTGTCACTTTTCTGGAAAATCAATACTACCGGAAAGATTCAGGGATTCCTTTTTGCAGTAAAAAGATTTCAAGTAATTTTTTAACAAATCGTTGAAATTTTATGTATAATTTCTCCTGATTTTATATCAAAATTATAATCTATTAATTTTCTATTATAGAAATTATAATGCAACGTAACATATCTCTTTTACTTTATTACTCCTCCCTGAATGTTTACATTAGAATTAATAAAGGAAGGGACTTGGAAATAAAGTTCAGAGAAAGGCAATCATAAAATTTCATTTATTGTTTATAAATCATCATCTACATAAAAATTCCAAAAAAAAAGAAATTATCTTCTACAGAATCTGGAATTTTAACCCTCTGTAGTCCAAATTAATTTTATTTTATTAAATACTTTAAATATTTTATATTAAGCTATAAATTTTGCAATTTTAATATTAATAGCATTCCTCGACAATAAATAAAATTACAAATAATTTTTATTTTCTAAAGTTTCCTAAGAGATAAGCTATTAACTAATGATTCTTTACTTTTGTGATACTTAATATCATTTATATAATCAAGTTGAAGAATTAATCAAAAGATACAAAGGGTTAAGAATGAGTATGAAAAGTGACAATTCTTACCAAGAAACTTTCGAAAAAAAAAACTCTGCGTGAAGTTGATTCTAAGGAGAATAGTAAAGAAATGCAAAGATTTACTTACACCAGCTTTGTTGTTGTTGTTGCTCGCCTCGTCCTCTTCCTCGTCGTCGGCGCCGCTGCCGTCCTCCTTCTTCGTCTTTTTCTTGCTGTCGTCGCAACTACTGTTCGCCCGCCTCTTCGTCTGCAGCGTTAACTTCAGCCCTGTCCAAAGGAGAGTTTAATTAATTTCCATTGATTAATTTCGCTCCCAGGTATATTACCGAGGCCAAAATAGCCATCATTCTCGCTATAAGCGGAAAATGCGAATCCATTAAAATTACCTAGAAAATAATTAGACGCTGTAATGAAAAGGAGGAGTTCCTTTCCTCATTATTTCGCATTAAAATATAAAATAAAAAAATTTGTTTAAATTAACTCTGATTTTTTATTTCAGTTCCAATATAATTTTAACTTTAAAAGATGGCAAGATTTTTTGTTAGCATCATCGAAAGTAGTACTGGAACTATCAAGGCAGTCAAAATAATTGGTTTGTAATTTTTTTTTAATTACTAAAATTTGTAACAGTGCATTTTTTGAGATTTTCTCTGTGACTTTTGTTGTAAATGATTAACTTCATCAATTTATTTTCCTCTTTTACCCCTTTTTTGGAAACCATAAAGAGAACTGTGACGTGTAAAAATAACTTGAGAATCATATTCATTATATAAAATCAAATCAAAAGATCGAATAGATTGCGCGAATATAAATTCTTTATTTCGTCTGTGTTCCTTAATGCCACAATAAATTACTGACTTCCGGAGAGTGGACTCGAAAATGTGTTGCAACGCACGTATATTATAATGTCATAGAAAATGACAGTGATCGCTAATATTTCCTCGCGGTACAAGGACATTCTCGTGACCTTCGAGGGATTAAATCGCGATAATTAAGGATCATTTGTGTCAGCGATCGCGGCACACAATCTATTATCAAAGATAATACAAAGATAATAAATTGTGTGTCGCTTCACTCTACACACATCCACGTATTCTGCATTATTCTGCATGTTAAGTCAATTAAAAAAATTTCAATTAATTAATTTGGCAGTTAGTATAACAGATCAGCGCCACCGGTGCGAACAAAACCGCAAAGGCAATTACGATAACGATCCTCCTTTGTGATTGCGTGTGTGCGTATGTTGCGTAATCCGTAATTTGAAAGGAACAGGATTTGCTATTTAATGCGTTGCGCTGTGTACATAGTAAAGGCAAAAAGATTATAAAGAGGAAAGGAAAGAGAAGTACATTATGTTAACGAGCAGAATAACCCGCTATATTGTCATTGACATTTGTTAAATGTGGATAAAGTGGGTGCAATGTGAGCAAATCTCGCTTAGATTTTTTAGCTCAGACTTTTCTCGCGTTTACGTACTTTATAAGAAATATGAAGCAATTAATATTTGTTCCGAGATTTATCAAAAGTAGGTACATATAAAAATATAAATAGCAAGAGTAAAAGAGTATCTAAATATTTTTTTATAGCAGATTTAGAAAAAAAATTAAATATGTTACTCTTGCTAGATACTAGGTCAAATTTTAATTTGCTTGATAAATATGCAAGGTAAATCTAAAATATTCGACACATCCTACATATGAATACGTATACATATACTATTTTATTTAACTTTTTAAGAGTAACAAATATTTCAATATATATTGAATTTTATTAAATTAACATTCTGTGAAAATCTCACGATATATTTAATAGATTTTCGTCCGTTATCTTTGTTATTTAAAAGAAATGTCGACTTCTCGAGTTTATAGAAATTCTTTGCAATTAAATTTTACTCACTGGAACACATTCACATATATATGTAACAATTAGTACGATGTAATGAATGTCGAGAATGTATTCGTCACTTACCTTCTTTGATAAGCTGACTACAGGTGTGCTGGACGCTTGGCGGGCTCGGTTCGCCGCTGCTGGTCGAGTCCGTACGGTCCCGCATGCCCTTCTCGTTGCCGCTGCCGTAACCCTCGAAGGGATTGGTCATGGCGATCAGCGAATTTACGATTTCCGGTGTCCTTGGCGTGACCTCGGCCGCCGCCGCCGTGACACCGAGAAGACCCGCGGCCCCGGTCGGACTGGGATTCACGTTCACGTTCAGATTGTACATGGTTTGCGCTGGGCTCTCACCATTTATCTAACCTGGACATACCAACCAAAGGGCGTCGCGTGAAACTAATTAAGCCTGAAAGCGTGCTAAGCTTAATTGAATGTTTCGAAAATAAAAAAGAAATTTATTCTTGGCTTTTATTTTATTAGCTCTTCAGCGAAAAAAAAATTACAGAAAATTAAAGTTTGAAAAGATTAAAAATTGAGAATTTTGAAATGTATGCATTCGGCGGCCTTATGCTCATTAATTATTTCTTGAGTCATTATATTTTCATAATTTTGATTAAAATTAATTAAATCTGAAAGCATTCTGGAGATATACATATAATTAGACATTTCGAAGATGCTGGGATTCTAAAATTAGTTTCAGTAGCAATTTTGATAAGTTGGAGTAATAAAGAAAATTGAAGGAGATTGAAATAAACACATTGCAAGAAAGAAAAACAGATATTGACTTGACGAATAAAAAATCAGAATTAATAGTAATAAAGGCAATTTGGCAGTGCCAAATTGGCACATACTTGTCTTTATTACGATTGAGATAAAGCGCAGTAGATCGAATTTAAACAACTGCACATAAAACGAAACACGTATATTCATAAGGACCAAAGCGTAGCCTATAATTTTAGGACCTTTCAACGTGGTCTATAATTAAGCCGAGATCCATGCGGAGACCTGTGCGAACTCTTAAAATAAATTATCCTGTGAAAACCGCAAACGAGGATGTCGTTCTCTATCGCTTGCTCCGTGCTTCGGTCTCCGGAATTCCCGAGAAAGACTGACGCCTGTTATTGCGTCGCGTGAAATATATCGTATAATAGTTACTCTTGTTTGGCGCACTATCGCAAAAATGAATAATCCGATTATCTGGAAAGTCGTGAGTCTATTTCGCGCATTTTATCGAAATATTCACGTCACATGTACGTACTATTTCATAATCACGGTGACACAAAAGCGCCAATAGATAAATGTGCAACACATATGCTTGTTTTGCATTGAAAGTGTCATTTTTATTGTATTATTATAAATATTTTATATTATAAAGTATATTTTTAGGTGTATATATACATCCATTTTTAGGTGTATATGCACATCCAAGAAGTTCCAATTGTATTACGCAACTACCTTCTTCACAATTACATCTCGAATTACATATATGTATATACATATAATAAAGTATCTTCGTAATACAATAGGATCTTCTTGATATACACAACATATAACTAATATCTTTCATATATATCATAGCTTAAATATTGAACTGTCACATTTTAAAAATATTATATATAAATACTAAAATCACACATAAATATGTATCTTTGCTTTTTCCCGTAGGACCTCAATACCGTAGCCGCATCACGGCAGATTCTTATCGATGCCATCGCAACCTTCGCGATCTATCAATGATCGATGTACATGCACCCGCCTACGGACCGAGCCGACTCGGCAGCACCTGTACAATTGAATTGCCGATAACGATCGATATGACCAGGAAGACGATCTTGACGAGCGGTGAGAATTCCACTAATTGCGTTTAATAGGTATTACAATTCATTTTTTAAAACGTTAATTTTAAATTAATAATTAAATACATTAAAATATTTGTTCATATTCGACATACTTTTTACTTGTTTGTTACAATATAAAAAGTTAATGCGTCAAATACCAAATAATTAATTTTTTCATGTTCAGACAAAAGTATATAAGAACACGAAACTGGATATAAGCGTTTCACTCCTATTTGTTTCCCTTTTTTTATCAGAAGCATAGCTTTTAAATTAAATTATAAATATTCACAACATAATATTACACAGTAAAAAATTTTGTGTACCAAATGTCAATGAAAGTCCATTCTATGTGTTAAAATAACTCATTCATCGTGTTACTTGTTGACATTTAGAAATGTTATATCAACATTTTTTCCAAGTTATTTTTACATTATTGTAAACATACATTGTAAAAAATGTCGATATAACATTTCTAAATGTCAACAAGTAACACGATGAATGAGTTATTTTAACACAAAATTTAGAGTGGACTTTCATTAACATTAAATTTTTTACTGTGTATACACGGAGAAAATTTTATAGTAAATATTACTATGGTGTCGCACTAGCTGCGGACCATCGAGGAATTTCAAGTAAAAATACTATGTTTATGGTAAAAATTACGATATTTATCGTTATAATCGTTTTTAAAACAACAATTATAGTATTTTAATAGGTCCGCAGCTAGTGCCACACCATAGTAATATTTACTATAAAATTTTCTCCGTGTACATACGAACATAATAATTTATATGAAAATTATAAATTGTGAATTATATGAGTGATTTAAATATTTATGAATTATAAGAGTATAATAAATATGAATATTTATTATAATAAATATGAATATTTATTATACTTCGTATTTAGTAAGCGTGGTCGAGCATGTAAAGTAGCCGGGCGGAAAACTGCACGTCTAATGTTCCGAGTCTTTATTATTTATTATAGGTACTTTTTAGTATCTTGTGCGCAAATCATTCGTAAGGATTACGTAACACATCTTTTCAAATTGCATAGAAAAATCAGAACGTCTTATCGACAAACTACATTTTATTTTTTTCTCGATCAAATTCAAGAATTTCTTTCGACGCCGTTTATTCTCTTTCGACGCCGCGTTTTCAGCCGCGATTAGGCGTTGAAAAATTGACTGATTATCTGTCTGGTTGCGTTTGGCCGATCTCCGGTGGACGCGTCTATCAAAATTACTCTTGACAGGGATTGACAACCTTTTAGTTCTTGCTCACCGGCTTGCTTGCTTGTGGCCCACCCACGACGAATTTTCTCGCACATTTTTTTACGCACCGGATACACCGGGTATTCATTATACTTCAATATTTTTACGAGCGCGGACTACTGATGACAGGATTACGTAACGCCGGAAATGCGTAGAAAAATCGTAGCGTCTTTACCAGCAAATTTAGATCGTTCCAAAATAAAGAATGTCAACGTTAATATGTAGATAGCTATAATTATATATTATAAAATCGCGCATGCTAAAAATACATATATAAATACATATAAATATGATAAGTATAATTTATAAATAAATATTAATAAAAGGAAAGTTTTATTATACCTCGTTTTACTGTCATAATTACGAAGATATTTTGCATACATATATACAGTTGCGTTCTAACTCGAGAAATTTATTTCAATTACTATCAACTTTCATATTTAACAACAACTCGTCGCTCTGTCACTTTCACGGTCTTTCGTATTTTATAAATCATCGATTAACGTTACCCTATCAGATAGTGCAGGTAATGAATCGTGATCAGCGACTTCGTACAGAGTATAGGTATTGATCATGAATAAATTTAAATCCAATTTGTATATCCGTCGAGTATTGATCTGTGTACGTATCGATTACATGGTGTCTCGAAATTTTATTCCATATCGCGTTCAACTCTTTTGACAATTCAAGCTCTATTACAGTAAAAAAGTATTTTAAAGGATGTGTCTCGTTCGATTATGCCCCGGATTGTAGAAAATTTTCTACAACCGAAAAAAAAGAATATCTATGATCTTTTTGTATAGGAAATTTTGTCGAAATCTCTCGTTGAATTACGTAACGCGATTCAATTAATGCTTACATACGTGTCGCTCCTCAGCATCTTCGAGCTCTCGAAGATGCTGACACTCTTACATCTCGCGCATCTCGCGTCTTCCACTTCGCTTCGACCTCAATTCACTACATTCCTCTCAATCGCGCCGGCACTCGTATAGCGCTGTTTTATCTCCGTGAATAAATCATTAAAGATAGCATTAAGATACATATTTTCTCCGAAGCGCAAACGCGTTGAGATCTCGCGACATGGCTCATCACCGCGTTCGCTCGCTGACAATCCTCTCGGAGAGAATTCGCAACTTCCGGCCGGTCGCTATTTCACTCTTCTCGCATTTATTTGAACAAGCACCTTCAATATTAATACAGGATATTGTAAATCCGTTTAAGCTTTACGTCCATTAATTCAAAATCAATAAGAGTGAAACATACAATTAGAGGAAACTATAGAATATTGTAAGTTAATTAAGAATCAGCACTTGAATAAGAATTTACATCTTGGAAAGAATGACACTTTAGCAAGAAATAGAAACATAGGATATTAAAAAAAAAGACATTTACGATCAATGGCGAATGCCACGTGTTTTCGACGGTTAAATGTTTTTTTAACCGGAGACATCAAATTCTCCAGCTATAGTCGCGGAGTTGCTTAATCGCAGAGGAGGAGGACCGCTTTTCCCTTTCGCTGTCTGCACATGCGGGTGTTTCGTAAGAATTTTATCGTTCCGTATTCGGGGGGGCCTAATGCCCTTGCAACTTCTCCTCCTTCTCTCAACCTTCCACTCCGGTTCCTCCTCCTCCTCTTCCTTCTCCGCCCGTTTCTTCTGCTCGCGAGCAAAAAGAAGAGAACGTAAAAGAAGAAACATCGACTTCCTCAGGCCTGAGATCTTTCGGGGCCCACATGCGCGCGCGTGACAAAGGGTCCTCTTCGGCACCCAGTGACCTATATATGTGCCGAGGTGGAAGACGTGGGATGCGCTTGAAACGAAAGAGAACTTGAGCAAACACACGCTTGTGTGTTTTCTCTTCTCATTTTTAATGGCGGTCAAGTCAGACATTTTGCCAGTTGCATTTTGATTTCAAAACTCAAAAAAGAACAAGAATAAATAGACCTTGATTTTTCATCTTCGAACTTTTTGAAATTATATCTTAGAAATATACTTTACATATTTGTAAATATATATTAAGTGTTTTAATTTTTATTCGTAAATTCTGTATACAAAAATTTAGCTCTTAATATATTCATTTAATACGAAAATCTTAAAGTAAAATATTATTAAAAGTTTTATGGAATATGAAAAAAAAGAGAGTTAAACAATAAAAGTGGCTTTGTGCGTAACTTAACGATTAAATGATATTTTTGGCAAAATATTATTTAATTTAGTCGTAAATTAAATTGAACGCGCATTACAAAATCTCATAGCATTCTTCTTTAATATTCGTAGATTTTGTCGTAGGTTGAAAAACGATACAAGATGGTAAGTTACTCCCAAATTCGCAGGCGGAGATGTCTGCCGGTTTACTGGCAGCGTTGCAGTTTGAAATAATAATTCACGTTTGTTTGAATGAGAACAGGTGTCCGATCGAAGCCACCGCTGGCTTACCGCGCTGTTAAACTTATAAATAGGAATCGTTTGATTTTGACGTATGGCACATTCAGATTCGCCGCCGCGGTATTCAACCGATTTTCTCTACCCAAGATCTTTCTCCGAAACACAGTGCACGAAATTTGTTTAACCCAGAAGGACAAGAATACATCATTTTAAGTTAAAAAAATTATATTATCAAATTAAAAAAAACGAATCTAAAAATCAAAAAATATTCTTTATAATATTCTCTACGGTTTAAGCATAAATATATGCATATCGTTTAATTTATTTCTGCATATTAACTTCATAATTATCATATAGTTATATTATGTATTCGAGAACTTTTCAAGGCAAAAAATTGAAATAATACATATGTTTAAGTCCACCAAATTTACATACTTCTTATATCTTTTTCTGGTATAAATATTCTCTTACGTATAATATATATATAGATATGTGTGTGTGTAAGTTAATTAAACTTTCTATAAAAAAAAATTAATTTCTTCTCACAATCAGTAAGGACAAAAGAAATGGCCATTCCAAACAATACTCACGAAATCAAACATATCGTTTCTCTCTTAAATATCTCATCTTGAGGTTTAATTTGATATCAATGGATAGTTTTTTATAAATAGACTTCTTCATGTTACATTTATAAAAAAATAACATATATAGATATATATATATATATTCACATATATTATACGGCATGTGTTGCGTCTTGCTTCGTTTCTAGGAAGCAGCCGGTATCTATAATAATTCTCGGAATCTCTGCATTGCTCGATCTCGATCCCCAGCATCCTTCCCCTCCTTACGTATATTGAGTAGATGATAATTAATCTTTCCCCAAAGAAAGAGAGAGAGAGAGAGAGAGAGAGAGAGAGAGGAGGGAAGGGAGGAAAGAGAGAGACATTTGGAAGAGAGCTTCTCGAAAGAACATGTGTTTCACATTTCTAAATCCGAATTCCGTACACGATGTAAAATTACCTCTTTCTCTTCTATTCTTCTCTCGGATTTAAATAAAAATATTCTATCTGTGTCTTGTTATAAAAAGTACTTTGTATTATATATAGAAATATTACTTTTTTTAATGATGGAATATGCGTATGTCGCAAATCAAAATCGCTTTCGCATTTCTCGTAGAAGCAGGAAGATAGATCGCGACAAAAAATGAAGAAGAAGGACAAGGAGAGGGAGAACGCGAAAGACAGAGAGAGAAAGAGAGAGAGAGAGAGAGAGAGAGAGAGAGGGAGCTTGCGCAACCGGTGCCCATCTGGCCACCGAAAGCTAGCTTTTATAGCGTTTTTTCGACGTGTCGACGACGAGCGAACGTGGGCGGCCTAATTCCGACAAGATCGTACCGCGTGTAACGCATGTGATCTCGAGTGCAGACTTCAGAATAATTACATATCGCAATATAGAACGCGGAACCAACCGCATATTTTGGATGGCGGAGGTTAGTGAACCGATTGACGTGCGATTCAAGAGTATCATTACGTTTCGCGTCTGCTATACATACATATACAAGATTCATAAATTTATGTGATTTAGGAAGACAAGAATATTCTTAAATTAAAGATGTTATATCCGTCACGTCAAGAAAATTCGCAATTTAATCAATAAAAAAATGAAAAGAAAAAAGCTCAAAGAGAAAAGAAATTAATACGTGTAACAAAGATTTTAAAAATGATTTTTAAACGCATTATTTAAAAAATAAATTATTATTTACATCCTTCTAACAATATACGTGATTTATATATAAAGATTTGCTTTTACATAATCGCTCTCTTCTCTACCTCTTATTTTTGTACAGATTTTACAGAAAATTCTTTCTTACATGGAATATTTTATTCTAAAAAAAACCCCGTCGATAAATTTTGTGAATAACTAAAAATTGTATATATATATCGAACTGTTGAAGCAACGTCAAAAGAAAATAGCAAAATTTTCTTGCGGAGGAGGCGAATTGGACTACACGTCGAAATCCCATGAAAGCCGCATTAAAGTCGAACGGTTTTACGAGCGTCAATTTACGACAACGACTAACATCTTTTTGCCTCTTTCGTGTAAAAAGCGCGGATGTGGGCTACGGCAAATTTCCGCCTGTGCCGTCTGTTTTAGAGATCTCTACCCAAAAATGAATACGCAAAAATCGACAATCGCACAATGGAGACTTTGTCCTCGCTACGAGACAGGCAGCTTCGCCACCTCCAGAATGCTAAAAATCCGCCGGAATATCCATAAAGTTACTAAAACGGCAAAAAAAAATAATAAGAAAATTTATTAGATTACCTCAAAATAAAACAACGAAAATATAGTTATATTATAAATACGTATAACAATATAATTCGGAACAAAGTAGTTTTTAGAAATAGATACGACTTGTATGTTATAAAAATAAATTTAAAAAAAAAAACAAAGAAGGAATAAATTAAAACTGTTAAAAATTTTCTGGCAAATGAACACGGATATTCGCTTGATTTATGGCGGAGATGAAAAGATTAAGATAATATAGATTTATAGAATAGACTATCCCCTCATATACGCGCGAGCAAACAAACTGTGTACTTTACACACGTGCCACATGATCGATCAACATAATGTCCCGGAAATTTTATCGTGATATATGTCATCGTGAAAGCCCACAAGAAATATAAAGTTCCCTAAAATCTTGTCGATTTACAACAGACAGAAATCATTGTCGTATAATTATTATTATTACTTTTATATCAACGGTAAAACAATTCTTCAGTTACAATTAAGTATACATTAATATACAATTAAGTAAAAACTCAGTAAAAGATAAAACGGAAGAGTAATTATAACATAAAAAAGATAATGAAAAATAATGTAGAAATATATATATGGAAGTAAATAAAAGAAAATAAAAAATAAAGTAAAGACATAACTATAAACAAATTAATTGCAAAGATATTTTTAACGAGATATATCAATATAGCGATGTAATAATCGTCGAAGATCTGGTAGCTTTTGTCGTTAATTGTAAGGTGGCAGAGAGAAGCGCGTGGTTTCTCATCTTGCGGTTGGGAAAAGTGATAAAGCACGAGCCTGTCGAAGAGAACAATATACAATATGCTCGCGCAAGAATTTCAACGAGAGAAAAGAGTTCGAAAGGTCAATGTCTCTCTCCTCGGGGGATTACAGGCGAACTCTTACCCGGTATACTGCAAAGAGTACTTTCTAAAAATACGAATCCCGTTTCGAGAGATAGGCGATTCTTTTCAGAATATGCCGCGCGCGCAGCTCGAAAATTCGCGATTACAACACGTGCAAGTGGGACCTTTCGATTCGCGACATCGCGTCGGAAGCGCACGCGAATGCGCAAGGAATAGACTTTGAATTATGATTCCATTGAAGTTGAACCGACATTGAAATTAACAATCGAACAGGAAATTTTATTTTCACAACACCTCCACGGAAAGTTCGACTTTCCATGCCTGTAGAGAGGGGCGAAAGTGACCAATTTCACGCCAGGACGGCATTAGCGGGACGAAAAGTGATTACTTTCCGCCCTAGGGAGGAAAGTGGTTACTTTCGTCCCGCTATGCCGTCCTGGCGTAAAATGGCCACTCTCGCCTCTCTCTAGGTCGAACTTTCCGTAAAGATATTGTGAAAAATATCGTGTGCACCTCGGGGCGAAAGCTTTTTCAGACTCGTGTGATTTGCCGCCCTTGCCTTCGGCTCGGACGTCAAACTTCACACTCGTCTGAAAAACGCTACTTTCGCCCCTTGGTGCACAATATACTATTAACTTTTCCTCGGAAATCATATTATCTTCCAGCAAAAAACACATTTCTCAGTCTTTTTTTTTTAACGTCCGACACGATGTGCGAAAAGCCGGCAAAAATTAGCAACGCGCACAATTAAACGGAATTCATGTTGCGCTTTAAAAAAGACAGGATTATTTTCGCTCCGCCTCTCCAAATGAGACGAAGAGGAGTAGAGAGCAAACACACAAAGGCCTGACACGGGACGAGGGACGCGGCGGCGCGACGCTATCCATCCCAATTATACCGCTTTAATTATGGCAAATTACCGTCCTTTTTCTGTCCTTTTCACCGGCGCGGCGTCGCGCACCGTGACGCGACACCCGTAAACCCGTGGCATTTCTGCACTTAGCGAATTTAGATTGTGCTTAATTCAATTTTAATAAGCAAGGAGTTTACCTTGAAAAACCACTAACTTTTGTCTCGTCCGATAAAATGTCTACAAGTAGCAATTTGTGAATATATTGCAAAGAAAAAGAAAAAAAATGAGAAAAAGACTAAATCTGAATTATTTAAAATTAAAAGTTAAATCTTTTTAACTTTACGCCATATATATCTTGACTGTTTATTTAAGAAAATGAAAATGATTGAAGCTACTCCGAGGCTTCAAAGTCTTCAAAATCCACTTTAAAGTCCGTTAAATCTAAAATTTATCGCAAAATTAATAACAGAATTCGCGACGTATGAATTTACACTCTAATACTCCACGTATTTCTATATTCCGAGCTGCACACAGCTCCGTCGTGAATTATAGATCGTCAAAAAGCCAGACTTAGAATAAGTCAGTTTTACGAACGACAAACATTATTTCTTTGCTCACCGCGTATCGGCTCGCAGGCTCACGCAGATCCTTTATTTTTACGAAGCTAGGAACGTAGCACGCACGCACGCATGCACATTGTTGCTATGTCCTCTCGCTCAACTGTGTTTGGAGTTCACGTCGAAAATTTATGCTTCCTGTCCGCGAACGACACACATGTGTAATACACGCGCGTCGTCCTGCGCACGTTTCGCGCCTGTGTGTATACGTGCGTGCGTCCTTGCGTCCTTATAACCGGGCGCGCGCGTGTCTCGCCTATAAACCCATTCTAGATGATCTATAATCCGCGGCAGAATTTTATTTTGACTTTATCCGAGACAGAATATCCTAAATATCGTAGTTGAATATGCAGACGTCCGTTATATAAATACCTGACATTTCTTCCGTATATCGAATTTGACAAGATTACTGTATATGCAAATGATTAAAGTCCTTTAACATCCGTTTTCGCAACGCGGTATCGCTATCGCAAATTATTATCGTGTACCTAAAATGACACTTTCCTTGGTTGAACACTTAAACTCTTCAGCTGACCGAAAGATCACCAGGAAAATTACTAAAACGAGTTTACACTGCGGCAAGTGGCATTGTGAGTGCACGCACGTTCGTAAAATCTTTTTATAGCGAGAAGCTTTCAGTGATTTTCACTTATTTCTTGCGCGACGTCCTTCACCCGTTTTTCAGTTTTATCGCTAATCTATTAAATGTGTATCATAAAATAAATATCATTTATATAATCGATTTGTATATCCATTTATATATATTCTGGTGTAGTCAAAATTAATAGCAATATAAATAGTATCATATAAGTCTTAAACTGTGCACTTTTACATCCAAAAAAAAAATGAGAATATAATTTTTTAAGTGCGCGATAAAAATAGGATTTTATTCTTTCTCGAAGATGCGCGTAAAACAGGAGAGCAGATATTATTAAAATTTTATTCACTCGACGAGACTCGCACGGTTCAACACGCATCGTATACGGTGACGTAAAGGATTTTTTTAAAAGGGCTGAAAGAAAATGGCAGTCGCCATGGTACGATGTCGGGCTCCCTTATATGCGTAAAGGCGAAAAAATGAAGCAATTCGGGAACATTGCGTGGGTGGAAAGTGGCGCAGGTGAATGCAGGCGTGGTGTTTTTCGAGCGGCAAATCGAATAATCCGCCAACACACGAGGAACACATTTTGCGCTTCAATGTTTTTTTTCTGATCGCTTTAAACACAGATTTATATCAGAGTCTTGATTATTGGAACGTTATCTAAACACGCTCCATTAATGGATCTTCATGGAACATCGTTATTCGTACATAATCGAGCAATTTACACCGCTCGAGAATAATCAAACATTATTCGTTAAATAACGCTCGAATAATCGAGCTTCTGCTATGTACGCCGTTAAGATCATTCTGCAAATTACAAGATGATTAATCGCAATTGCGAACCGCTCTTGCTGGTCCTGATATATCGACGACGATTCCAGATCGAGAGAACGTTTGCCGCTGGCGTTTCGAAGAAAGTGAGAGACAAAACCTTAATAGAGACGAACGATTAATGGGGATCGAGGCCTCCCCCATCAAGCCCGCATCTTTCGCCCTCTTCACAAAAGGAACTGGCATACGGGCGCGAATTTGTGAGATAACTCAGCTCTAAGGAACACGGGAGAGCTAGATTTTATGGATTTTCAAAGAATCGTAAAGCTTAACAACGTTTTTACGGCTCTATGAGATTCTTAGTTAATAGCAAAACTATATCGGAATGCACTTCCAATTTGCAATTATATTTCTAATTAAATGCAATCGCGTTTATAATACACTAAACTCGACGATTCTCGACAAATATTGAGATAAAGTAAAAATAAATAATAAATAAAAAGCAAGGCTGCAGAATTCTAAATAAAGGTAAGTTGAAAAATTGGGAAAATTTGAAGTAAAATATATAAGAAAATTAAATTTTAAATAAATAATCTATATGTATATAGATACGCGAAGTTATATCTCTATTTTTATATCTTATAATTTAGATATGGTTATTTAAATTATAGAGAGATAGACATGCTATTTGATATCTATAATCACACGCTTTTTTTTAAATGCACATAAAAATTTTTATTACAATAAATAATAAGAAAATTTATAAAAAATAAAGATAACATGATATAAAATTTTTTCCTCTTCCTCAAAATTTTTGTTAAAAACAGAATTTTCTGATTTTTCACTAAAGACATAAATTCTTTCCGACATACTTATTTTCCGAAAATTTATCGAAAAATTAACGAAAGACGGAAGGCACGAAAGATTTGCGAACATTACGTATTTCTTAATCCCTCAAACTGTATATATTTTTTTCCGCGTGGCGATCGCTCGCGCCATGCTGTTAAAAAGCGGGTTAGAGCTAAATTTACAGTCGCGCAGCGCATACTAAGAAAAAAAGTAAAGAATAAAGACGGGGCAACCGATTTATCAACGATGAGCTACTTGGCTTACAGCAAAGCTGAGAGATGATATAACTGGATTTGCGAGTAGAGAAAGAGAGAGGAAATGAGATACGACAGGGATGAGAGGGGGGAGAGGACAGAAAGGGAGTAAGGGGAGAAAGAAAGAGTCCATTACCGTTCAAGGGCGTCAATGTCTCGCGATTGAAATTAAAATGCAAATATACAACGCAACGCGGAGAGAGAAATGACAGTACGGCTCTTTCGAGAAAGGATACCGGGTGAGGAAGGGAGATTTACCTTACGTGTGTACAGATAAACGGCTCCGCTGCGTTAAGCAAACATATCGATTCGTATATTGTTACGATATAGCGATATTATCGAGCGGAATTATTCGTATAAGCCATTAAGCGATACCGATCTTATTTGCGACGCTTAACGATAAATACGTAATCAATTTATTTCGTATATTTCACGTAAGTCCGGTTTTGTTGCAAAATCAAAGATCACAACATGAATAATCTTGAATCAAAATAAAAAAGAGAAACTGGAGCAAGTTTTTACCTATAATACGTATTTCTCGAAATTAATTCAAGTTATTAAATAAAAAAAAATCTAAAATATATATGTATATTGTATAAAATTATATTATTATATGCACGCGCGCCGTCTCTATATGTGATATTAAAATAAAAAATATAATCCTATCTAACTACAATGCCTGAAAATAGATGCTTATCGCAACTCGTTTGCGATGACGCTGTTCGTAAGGGACTTGCTCCAGAATAAACAGATATTCGCGTATCCACATTTATGGCATGTCTAACGTCTTATTCAGGCGACAAAAATTACGGAGTACGAGAGAAAATAGCCATTCATTAGCGAAGGCGAAGCGTGTGATTTAAGTTACCCAATGATTATCCACGCTTCGCATAAGATGGCGCAAAAACTTTTCCCGCCTGTTCCGAGGAGCACATTCCATATGGAAGGGTTTCCCCATTCAACAACGTTTTTTAATGCTCAGATTACTCGTTTTCGAGCAACAGATACGTATTATTATTAAATGACAGACGAATCGCCCAGCCCAAAAACGTTTAGCGACGATTGTGTCGTACAATCGCGATTGTTAATTTTTATATAGATAGCGCCGATTAAGTTTGAAAAATGCAAGCATATAGAAAAACCGATCACACCTAAATTGGACTTGAGACTTTGACGGAGTTATAAATTGGGAATTAAATAAAAATTTTTAATGCGGCAAATTGATAATTTTCGACCAATGACAAATGGATTCATTTTGTTCCTCTTAATTATTATTCTTCGTAATTCTTCAAGAATTATTTCAGATTACTCCGTACATATATATTTAATTCGAGATTTAATCTATACATGAAACTGTATTTATGATATGTTAGATCTTTTGTTTATATTTAATGCGACAAAAGATGTTTCATAATTTGATAATCTTATTTAATATCGTTATGAAATAACTAGTTTACAACATCAATACGATTATTACAGTCAGCGCCAAGTTGGCATTCATTCGCAAGTAACATGATACCGAAACTATATTAAAAAAAAAGATCGTGCAACATTTCAAAGAGAGAACAATATTTATTTCAATTCAAAAATAATATTGTTAATTCGAATTTCCTTCAAATTACTAAAGAAATTTGTTTGTCACATCACACATGTTGGTTTTAACCTTCTAACAATAATTATGGAGCAGATAGCATCGAGGTGGTTACCTTCGTAACTTTGCATAGCAAATGCGCGAGATAAGATTATTATTCTGCAAAGGTTATCAACGTCGGAGGAAGTTTGCCGGCGAAAGCAAACATTGGAGACGTGCAATTTAATGCCAAACTGTTTGTGTGACTGATAAAAAAATGCGTTGCAAAAATTTAGCTAACTTTCATCAATTGTAACTCTTTCTTAATTTTTATAATAATTTCTTTCGGTGTTACAAACTTAAGAATATTTTTCAAGAAACATTTAATTAATAATATATACATTATATAATTAATTTCTCTCATCCTTTTGCATTTTCGAGATTATCATATAAATCTATGTCGTTTTCCTAAAATAAATTTCTATTTACTTGTCCTAGTTTAGATTTCTACTTTCTGTAATTTATGTAAAAAAAAAGTATATATACATACATACACACACACACACACACATGCATACACGCATATATATAATATTAAAAAAATAGTTCTTTAACTGAATGTTCTTTTTTTAAAGCACTTTTTGAGATTCTTTCTTTTAGCGCTCTCACCCACGCACTTAACTGATAATCTCACAAGTATCGTATGCACGTATATAATGATACTCTATTATCCATCATATAATTTAGTAACGATAGCTTTCACACGACACGCCCATCCCATCCCATACCTGGTTCATTTATCTCATCGAAAGAAAGATGTGCAATAATGTTATCGCATTGCTCTGAGGAAAATATTGTGCGTGTGCAATGCACTGTGCATATATACATATAATATATATATTAGGTACATATACTTGAAATTCAAAAACAGGAAATGCAGCGTTATAACAGTTCAGTCTATAGACTGAACTGTCTAATTTTTACAACTCATCTTTTTTATCGCTTTTATTACTAACAACTATCAACGTCAGTTTGCAAAAATATAGATGGTATTCATAACCATTTCTTGATGAATAAGAATTTCTTATTTATACATGTATACATATATATGCAGGTATATGCACACATGTATATATGCGTAAAACGAGCAATTCTTTCTCAAGGAATAATCATGCGTGCCGTCCTACATTAATAACTATACTTTTATATATACCTCATAATGAATATTAATTGTCTTGTAATTATTATATTGCATATTGTACATTGGTAATATTTATACGTTTCATTAATTATTATTTTCTTTACCTCTTTCAGCTTGATTCTGGATAAAAAAAAAGATCGAGGAATAGCATTGATTAGCCCGATTAAATATTCGCGTTTTAATTTTACCCTTTTGTTATCGCTGTTCTACTGGCAAAATCGCGGAGGAAGAAGAACCACGTTTACAAAATTGAGGGATTTGTCGAGGAGCGGTTCGATATGTCGAAGGTACGTCACACGGAACACGCGAACGAGAGGTCGGCGGCTCTCTGGGAAACAAATTATTTTCAGGCGCGTGTTCTAAATTCCGAAATAATTTATTCCGGACTAACTATACACACAAATCGTGGCGGCTGCTAACCCGCGCTCGTTCGTCCGTGCGCTGCAAGTCGCCGTATCTCGTAAACGCGATAATAGATAGCCAACTTCAAAGACACGCGCTTAGACACGAACGATTGCGCATTCATATTCATGAGAGAGGCGCACAATGCGCGGAGTGCCTCGTCCCACTTTATTCTCTCTCGCGAACACCAGTTTCGAGGAAAGAAACTCGCTCGAAAGTTCAGAGACATTGAGAGATAAATATGAGAGATAAAATGGGGCAAAGATGAAACAAAGATAAAACGCGGCAAGGAATGATAGATACAGTGAAATAATTCTAAAATGTAGTAATCGTAATCTAATTGTTAGAAATATCAAATAATAATATTCTTCGTAAAACGAGTGCAGAAATCATTCTCTGAGATAATCGAGAAATTCACTTCATCGTTAATCTCCAATAACAAAAATGAAAGACGGAAAGAGAAACAGTTAACTCTACAATTGTAATGATTAATGAATGACTGTGAGATAAGATGTTTGTAATACTAGCAGATAGCTTGAATTAATGCCTCCAAAATAGGGGTCCTCAACTTATGGCCCGCGAGCCCCCGTGAAATTTTATCTGACCCACCAAGAAATTACAACATTATATATTGTTGCGCCTTTGATTTTGTGATTCAATTGTCGCTACGTTGGATTTTTATAAGATCAAAGAATTATAAAATATCTTTCAGTCTTCATATAATTTTCAAAAATAAAACTTAGCTTCCCCGGTCATTATACCACCCCAGAAGATTTTAATTTGACTCTCTGGACAAAAAAATTGAGAGCTCTAAAACATGCTTTTGGAACAAGCAAGTTTTAAATTCTCCTTCTCTCTTGTTCTTAAAGTGTTTTCAACGAATATAGGAGCGAGTGCACACGAGGCGCGTTTAACGCGCGATATGTATTCCACCGCGAGCTCTCGTGGCAACATTGCAACTACGATGGCAGCGAAGTTCTACTTCGTGGCGTCGCGACCTTGAGCAATTGCGAGCCCGTGGCTATAAAACCCACGTAAATCAATCCAAATCGCGCTCGCGATCGGTCTGACGTCTAACTTCGGAGTATCAGCGGCGGCGCCGCGATTTGAATCTCACGTGCATACGCGCGAACCCCGCGTATCGGGGAAAAAATCCTCCGTGGGAAGAAATCGATCGCGCGACGGTCGCGGGAGATCACGCGTGACTACAAAGCCTTAGGCGGATGGGCATTATGTCAATCCGACACGTAATAACCTTATCGGATGTAACATCAAGGTATAAAAGCGTATTGCCGCTTGCCGCTAATCTCTCCCTTTGGCCCCGTGACGTAATACCATCGATATATCGAACGCGATCTCGATATCTCGCGCCCAATTTGAAACTGCTTTGAAACGGCTCCGCCTGTCGTATCTAACGTGGCGATCTTTATTTATTTGCTTTCTTGCGGAAACAATCCTTCGGCAATAATATATCGCAATTAATATGTGTTTATTGTTTTTATATGTACATAAAACAATTTGTTAAAGTAATACATTATATCAAATAATCTATTTATTTCTATATGCGAAGTTAAGAAGACAGGCGCTTTCGATAATGTCAGAAAGTCAAGAAAAGTGCAGAAAAAGCGATTAAATCGCACAGATAGTACAGATCACGCGATGCTATCGAACGCGCGTACTTCGATCATCTCGCGTGCGCAACGTCACGCCGTGCCGTACGTTGCGCACTTCACGCCGCGCTCGGCGGCGCACTCGACCGAAATCCACGCCTGGCCAAAAGTCGTGAAACAATTCGGCGATCTGTCCACCGATCTCGGACGCGGCTCGAGAATAGCCGTACGCCATACGAGCCGTGTTTATTGCGAACGGAGCTCATGTTTATTATGGCGAACACGTGCTTCGAATTTGACGCGAGAGCACCTCCTTCCTTCCTTCCGCAGCTACCTTCTCACGATCGGTTTGTTTCGACGCGAAATTTATTGCGTTTAAACGAAAGAAACGGACGTTTCGATTTTGAAAGGCGCATCTGTATCGGATTCCTACCTTCGAAACGTCCCGGTTGTCCGGCGCCCCGGTGTGTTCGCACTTCGCGCAAGGCGCACGCACTTAAAATCCGCTCCGTTCGATAATCCACTTATCTTCCTCCGTCGGCCGCCGGCGCGCGACTGTGGATAATTCGCGGTCGCGACCGGCCTAGATATATACCGGCTATATTTAGCCCGCGTCGTCACCGCGGCGCGCGCCGATTGGCCGGCGGTGACGTCGCGCGTCGCCGCGATTGGCTGCGGCCGCGACTCCGCGAATACACGCCATACGCGCCGGCGGATCTCGCCGGGGCTGGCTCTGGCTGGCTGGCTGGCAGGCAGGCAAGCAGGCTGACTCTGCTCGACTCGGCTGGGCGCGACGCCTCGACTCGACCGCGACATTTGTTGACATGAAACTGTCAGGGAGAGTACGCGCGTCGCGCACCGCTCCCTTACCGCGTCACGCCGGCACATTCGATCCGCGTGCGTGTCACGCTCCTCTCTATAGGCACTCCTAGAGCGCCTCAATTCTGCCAGAAAACGTCAGTCTCCTGACAGCGCGAAGGATTTTTCACTGGCGCGGCCGCCTGGACGAAGACTAGACAAACAGAGCCCCGTGAAAAATATTTACGCGGACTTTACGTTTTAATTTGCAGAATTGGAAATCATTTGACGTTAGCTGCTGTTGCGATGTCAATCTCGTTGTTCACGATTAATGGAGATGTAATGAGCTCCATATTATATTATATTTAATTTCAGACAAAACGCAAGCGTTAAATAAAACAGATAAAAAATAGGCAAACAAAAAAACGACAGTCTAATTTTTTGAAAATGAAAAAGCCATAATTTTATTACTTCATCGCGAAAGAAATGGTGTAATGTACGAAAACTGATTTTTATGACGTTTTTATTAATTAGTAACTTTTTCTGCGGTCTTTAATTTGTTCTATAATTTTTACGTGTATCGCGATCGTTAATTCTTTTTTTTCGTCGACTGATAATAGCTTTTGCTATGCGTTGACTTCTTTTTCGAACGCGACGATGATTTGGGTCGATCGAACAGCGATCGATACGCGACGTAACGACCGTCGCAGGTGTGCGGGTGAACAACGGATTTAGCGTGTGGTCAGGTTAGGCGGGTGGGCGAGATTTATGGCGAATAGAAGCGCGACGGTAATGGACGATCATTATTACCGCGGCCTGCCGCGTCTATTAATTTACTCGCGGTATAAAGGCTTTCGAAAAGCCTTGAGAGGCGCTGCTGCACGCGGTGCCCTGCCCTGCTCGCAGCTATCCTATGAAATCACGCCGTTTCTCGGCAATGCCGCATTATGTGAAAAATCGCACGCTAAAATTAGTCACAAACGATTATTGCACGCGTCGCGCGAACAAGTGGCGGATTTAAGATGACTTGGATCAAACTCCGATTAACTTGCAATGGGCGACGATTAATTTACTCACTCATAAAGAGTAATTCGTGCGATCGTAGGAATGAGTCGATTTTTTTTTTTTTACAAACAAAGATCGTTATAATTTGGAATATAACTTCCCATTTAATTGCTTGACAGTTCCGTTTAATAGTCCTTGATTTTCATTTACGTAAATCAAACATTATATATTACAAATTACATTACAAATAACAATAAATTAACATAAATCTTTTGAAAGTATTGATCTTAAAAAACAAGTCTTTTTTTATTTAACCAATATTTAATGTGGACGAGACAAAAAGTTTGGAAATTATTTTTTGTTTATTTATTTTTGGAAATAAGTATAATATAAATAAATTATATTATTGTGTAACTCTATATGATATAAACAAATTTATTATTCTTCATTATTTTCAGATTTTAAGAAAACTTTCGAAACTCAATGCTTCTAGATGTTGACTCTAAGGCCTCCGAATACCTCGGGTACACAATGTGAGAAAAAACGGCAAGCTTTCCTGATGTAATCTCGCGCTTGATGAAGATATGCAAAGTATATTGAGTAATAATAGTGGGTGGCGCATAGTTTACGTGTCCACCCGGTTCGGACACGTTTTTCCGCTCTTAGTCAGACAGTATATCCGCGAGCGTATACTGTCGATACGCTCCAACACGCATGGTCTAAGAATCGAATTATTTACCGCGCAAACGCGACAATCAAAATTTTGCCAGACTTTATAAAATTAAGTTTTATATCCAACACATCCCTTCAGTATTCGATCTTTATATCTATTTTGTTTGCGTGTGCTATTATGTTTCGTATCGAATCCTATACCCATTTTCTGTATAATCTTTATGGATCTATAGGATGTACAGATATAGTTTCTAAACCCAGTTACATAAAATGTGATTATAAAATGTCACGTTGCCCGCATAACTTCTACATATATTATTTCTTTCCGACTTTTTTGGCATGATTTGAGCGCGATTTCAACCCCGCATGTTTAGAATCGTATTTCGAAATTCGACGAAAGAAAGCGCCCGTAGACGTCATCTGAGTCATCTCGCGTTTGGCCGCTGGCGCTAGCTCTAGCAAAGTGCGAAGGAAACATGGCGGCCCGCATGATCGAGGAGAAATGTTTCGGGACAGTTTCAAATACTACAAAAGCCGAAATCCCACACCCGATCTCGGCAACGTGATCGATCTCGAAAGTCCAGATCGCGTCGGGGTACGTGATATCGCGATTCGTATATCCTATTTCGAGAGTTAATCGCGAATGTTGTTTTTAGGTTAGAAAGGTCGAGGCGCGCGTAACTGGCGAATGGACCGAGAACAATTTCGGCCTCAATTCGGTGAGGAAATGGAGCATTTACGAGTTATTGGCCATTCCTGGTGAGCAAATTTTTTATAAAATAACAATAATTGAACTCATTTTTAAATAACAATATCGTCAATAATATTGTTTTCATGTTACATCAATGTTTGTTTAAACTTTGTTTATACAATATTACTTTTAACTAATAATAATACCGTTTCGTAAGAAATTGTAGTAATTAACATACTTGATTCTATATACCTGCTTATCTTTACTTTTAGGATTCATCTTTATCCAGAATCCATTTACACCTGATGGCCAACGATACTGGATCACGAAATGTCTGAAAGATTACTCTAAGGAGCCATACAAGTTAAATATAGACGCTCATAACGTTTTAGATAACGAAACGTGGTGGGACATATGTTTTCAGTAAGGAATGATTGTCAAATTAGTAGTCAAATTAGTGATGTAACTTTTATATGGTAAAAAACTTAAATTTGAAGATTAATATTTTTAGTGAATATTTTTGTAATAATTCAATAATATAGCTGTCTAATGAAAATCTGTATTGATATCTATATTAAGATTTTGTTGGTTGTTATTTGTTGTACATAGAACGGACAGGGCTAAAACTCTCCTACCCAAGCTGCGATGGGCGACACTGGGATATCATCACAATTGGGACACAAAATTATACTCGGAAAACTCGAAAAGCGACATGCCGACGGAATTATCCGGCCTAACGTCCGTTTTGGCAAAAGCATTAGGTTTCTCGGATTTCAAAGCGGAAGCTGCGATTGTGAATTACTATCGGATGAGCTCAACTTTAGCGGGGCATACGGATCATTCGGAAACGAACGTTACAGCGCCACTTTTCTCCATAAGTTTCGGGCAGACAGCGGTATTTCTGATTGGTGGTCTTAGACAGGAAGATCCGGCTAACGCTATTTTTCTGCGAAGTGGAGACGTAGTGATAATGTCGGGAAGCTCCCGTCTGAGATATCACGGAGTGCCGCGGATTTTACCAGCGTCCAAAGCACCCTGGGACGACAATTGTGAAGGTAATAGTGAAGGTCCCGCGTACAATCCGGACGATTGGCGCAAAGCACGAACTTACATCACCGAAGCTAGGATTAATATGAATGTAAGACAGGTTTTGAAACCTGGGCAGATTGTATTATACTGAACCGCATTGTGATTTTATGTACATAAATATTAAAGATATATATGGAAATGGGTACACAGAATTATATAATATTGTTTGAATTATAACATTAAGTTACACGGGTGATTTTAAATAATTTTAGACAATTCAGTTACTTTACAGAATTTCATAAAAATTTGAAGATTGATAATATATGAAAGATACTGAATAATGTATAACCTAATTTTTTTTATGCAGTGTTCTGCATTTTTATAAATGTATCTTCTGCCTTTTCGGAAGTTATTTTTACTCTAAATAGTGTAACCAAAATGTCCAAAATATTTTTGTCATCATTACTTGCATGATTATAATAGATAAAAGTACCTAACATCGCGATCATGATAACATAATATGCTGCATTTCCAAAAAAATTAAATTTATTTTTGTGCATAAATGTCGCATATATTGGAAAAATGTTAAATAAATTGTTGATAATTGTAATACAATTAATACGATTTATCAAGTAGATATATATAATCAGATAAGATAATTCGCGCGAGATATGTGCTTACAATCACAGACATCATAAAGAATCATTGTAAAGATTTATGAGACACATTTCCCCAAGCAAAATCAGACTTCGTATCTATATTATAAATAACAAATAACATAGAGGAGATTACAAATTATGATTTCATAAACATATTTTCACGTATTCGAAAAACTTACATCTGCAGGTAATAATGTTGGTGATGCACATCCGTCTCAGCCCTTTGGTAACTTCAAATTGCCTGCTTAGATCTTCAGGTTTTTATTTTACATTTTGATCCAAAATATTAAAGATATCCTATACCAAACTTTATGATTTTGGTGGTTTGTGGAATAATTGTTTGAATGATTTCAGTAACATTTTGATACCCAAAAATCCTTTAACTCTTCTAGTGTTCCGTTGAATTTATTTCGATCACATGGGCCAATCCCTTTCACAGAATGTGGTTCAGGTCCTAATTGACCATTAGTGTATTGCCATAGAACCCATTTTTTCCACCCTCTTGGTAACGTTGGTCTTACATCCCATTTTACCACCCACAACAGACATTTTGTTAAAATTGGTGTAGCAAAATCCTTGAGAAAATAAGGACTTCCATAGATCAGTGGAAAACGCCCAGTTGCCTCATGAACTCGATTAACAAACTCTTCCGCTTGTTTCGGCGTTATATTTTTCCCATTTGGGTTCTCTTCAATATCAAGGACTAGCGTTACTTGAGAAACATTTCCGACTGTTTTCAGAAAATGTTCAGCTTGGTCTTTGCCGTCTTCTCCTATTCCAAAATGATACGCACCCCACATCAAATTCTCTTCTTCGGCGGCTTTTCTTCTTTCTGCATAAATTGTATCTACATATTTTAGCCCTTGGGTTGCTTTGTGAAGTATTCCAATTATTCCATCTTCTTTTGCTAACTTAAAATCTACACTTTGGTTCCAGTGCGACAGATCTACAATCACGTTTTCCAGCATTTGTTACTATTTGGAATTTTAGTAACAAGTTTCTGCATTATTTAAATTACGGCAATTGCATTTCTGTTCACGTTCTTCATCAATCGTTTCTGCAGGCAATATTTTATCCCAATCACATCCTCAGGCTCCAATCAATGCACCTGAAACGTCACAATAATTCTAGTGTTTCCCTAACCAGATCTATTAAAACTTTTTTGCACAGTTTTGTTGTCAATCTCTGCTATATCATCAAGATATTTAGCCAATTTCATTTCAAAACATTATAATACATTATAATTAGTTGATTTTGACGATAGACCATACTAACCTTCACTTACATTCCTTTATTCATTTAAAAAAAAATATAACTTCCGATATTAATTTTTTCCATCTGAAACTTTAGATAACTCAGCTTCTAATTTCTCTTTATTTAGCAGAGCTTGTTTTTATGTTTCTCTGCTAAATTTTCAGTTATTCGATATTCTACTAACCTTACTAGTTTGTTTACGTCTCTCAGTTTTGATATTCACCTGTCGGTAATGCCGGTATTCACTGAAAATCTATAGACGTGTATTAAATATAGATACGTAAATTGTAAATTTTCAATTAACAATGGAAACCAGTACATATACATATTTATTATAGCTAATACGTTATCTTTTAACTTACATAAAATTATTCCTACAGACAGTATAGACGGTTGATCAATTTCATGTTTTAGTAAAATATCTGCTGAAAGATAAAAATTCTGCAATAATAATCAATAGAAATCTTTTTCTCCAACATTTAAGTTAAATTGTCTGCCAAGTATTATGATAATATTCAATGATAATATTACAGAGATTTTATTTTGACAAAAAATACGAGACTTCTACGTTACATTTCAGTATGATTTGATTTTATGTATTTTTTATTCCAATTATATTTACGTTTGATTTTATATGAGCGTATCAAAATGTACATTAAATCAAATAAAGGTATATGTTAAATTAATTATAAAGAATATGTCAATTTTCATTTTGTATTTGTTTTTAGCAACCGCATTGGTCTATGCACATACTACGTATACGTTTTTAAAATCGCGCGCCGTTGGGGACGCAACTGTCTAGACTTCCGGTCTCTCGTGTCAGCTGATCAATCCCGTTCCTGTCTGCTGATGCACAGTGATCGAGAATGTCAGGCAGAGACAGACTACCGATTTTCCCCTCTCGGGGGTAAGTTACTTGTTTTAACATACTAATTTTTACAAAATCTCGACGATTTCATTCGTATATCATGCGTCGTCATTATTTTCGAGCAGAATTCCGTTTTAAAACATACTGCGCCACTGGGTGTAATCCCAGCCTTCAACTGTTAAAGGAACGTGAATGTTTATTTAAGGATTCTGACTCTGTTTTACTTTACCAGAACGTCTTAATTTTCGTAAAGAATATTAATTTGCAAATTTCTGTTTGCAAGTGTTTGTTACACGATACATTTTAAGGGATATTTCGTCGAGATGTTTGTGTAAGAGCGAAGTTCTTTATTTCTTTATTTTCCCTGCTTTGCAGCAAAAATGTCAATTGTTTGTCAAGAAATTTAATTTGCGAATTTGTATATTTAATGACATAATACAAAATTTATGAACAGTATTACGTATTTCAAGTATACAAGATTAGTATGCTTTAACAATTTGGAAAATGAAGATACTAGTATGTTTTAAGACTTATAACATTTTATTATTCTTATTTATCATAGACTATGCACTTATTAAAGTTTGTGTACTTAGGGCCCAAATGTTGATGAAGTTTCGCTTACAAGGAGCGCAAAAGGGACATGGATTGTTGAAGAAAAAGGCAGACGCACTGCAAATGCGCTTCAGAATGATACTAGGGAAAATCATAGAAGTATGATTAATTTTTGTCAATTTTATTATCTCTATTGTACACTGTCTATCATATTATTTACTCTAGTTTTAATTCATCTATCTCTTTTTATATATTATATTGAATTTTTATATATTGAACTTTTTATATATTGTTATTTATATATGTACGTATACACATACATTTATATATGTATATGATCTAATTTGTGCATTCTTATTTTTCTTATTTTTAGACCAAAACTCTGATGGGTGAAGTGATGAAGGAGGCGGCCTTCTCGTTGGCAGAAGCAAAATTTGCTACGGGAGATTTCAATCAGGTGGTTCTGCAAAATGTGACAAAAGCACAGATCAAGATCCGTTCTAAGAAAGACAACGTTGCCGGTGTGAACCTACCGATATTCGAGTCCTATCAGGATGGAACGGACACTTATGAATTAGCAGGTCTGGCCAGAGGCGGTCAACAATTGGCCAAACTGAAGAAGAACTATCAGCGGGCAGTGAAATTGCTCGTAGAACTGGCGTCGCTGCAAACGAGTTTTGTTACTCTCGACGAAGTTATCAAGATCACGAATCGACGTGTCAATGCTATCGAGCACGTTATCATTCCACGAATTGAGAGAACGCTAGCCTATATTATCTCAGAGCTTGATGAGCTCGAAAGAGAGGAGTTTTATCGGCTGAAGAAGATTCAGGATAAAAAGAAGATTGCCAAGGCAAAGGTACGTTTAGATAATTTATTTTATTAATGCTATTAATATTTTTTTCTACTTATTATTATCCTAAGAATGTGTTCCATTATTTATGTGCTTTTTTAAATAGTTTATGTAGTAACTAAATCTCTGAATTTTTCCTTTCTGCTGTTATAGGCTGAAATAGAAAGAGCAGAAATGATTGCAAGTGGACAATATTCTGACGCTGCAAATCTGCTTGATGAGAGCGATGATGATGTGCTGTTTTAAATATTGTAAATAATACATTATAAATTAAGATGTTAATATCTAAATAGAAAGAACATTCATAAATTACATCGGAACCACGACAGTCTCGTTTGTATATTTTAGAGAATGTCGTTGGCAGTCCCTTTTCCGCTTTAAAAAAAGCCATTGTTAATATTGTTTATTTCTCGAAAGATACATTTTATAGTATTTGTTGGGCAGCAATTTGTATAAATTAGTAATTATGTATCATGCATGTAATTATGTAATATGCATGCAACATCAACGCAATTACTTCTTACAGTTAAAAGTATTCGAGTATTTTAATTTTAAATAACGAAGAGAGGTTTACTATTTTAATTCCATATATCGCAAATCATTCCATCATCATTCGTATCATTTCTGGCTTTTATGATGCGAGGAATTGTACAATCCGATAATAAATAAATATATGTATATGTATATATATTTTGTACTATCTTTTAATTATTAATTACCACAATCTGCTTCGTCGTTCTTATTCTGCTTTTTTCAAATTTTTACAGAAATGTGAACGAGATATTTAAACTAGAAGAAGACGCCGAATCATTGAAATGCAAATTTTGATCATATGGAGGGGTAAAAGCCATATAGATATACATTTGATTTATTCAATAAAATTGATTTCAAAATTTTCAAACAATTTGCTTAAACGAATTTACTTCTTAAGTGGAATTGAAATTGATATAATTTTGACTGGAATTTGCTTGATATAGACATTGCGCGCAAACAACTTTTACTGTTTACAATCTCGACAGTGGCAGATAGTGATAACTCTTTAAAAAAAAGAATACAAATTGATTTAATAAAATTTTGTTTACAGATTGCACCTGATTAGACTAATCAGGTCATTTTAATGTAATTCTGATTAATCTCGTAAAATTATTTTATTTCCCAATTAACGTGGCACAATCGACGTGTACAACTGACCCAGTGTGCTCGCCAGTGAACTAGGTCGATCAATATTGTACGGGAGGAAGGGAGGCAGTTTTCTCACACAAGAGGTGGTGACCACCCTTCTTCACGAGGAGATGCGCGTGTGGAAATTGCTTTCAGTGCGCGGCATAAAATTCGCCCACCCGAAACATGTCGTCTTCTAGCGAGGATTGTTTCACGGTCGTGGATGTGCCGGAAAATCGCTACGAGGAGGCGAATCCACCATCTGAGATGGAACTTCTTTGCCGATGAGCCACTCAACAACGCCGTAGGGCTTTGCGCGAAGGGGGGAATCCCAGCGCGAACTTGAGCGACACTGCCTTTTCACCTTGAAGCAGGGTTACTCCAGGATGCTAGTGAATAAGAAGGGAGCGGTGAGCGACTTCCTCCCCCTCCCCCCCCCCTCAATGAAATACATATAATAATTATCTTCATTATTACTTCGAAAGAAGAATTAACTTGTTTCAAATTATTTTGTTTTTATTTATTTATTTACTTATAAATATTTTAACAATTCAATATTTTTTACATTATTAGTGATAATTATTTATAATTAAAATAAGTAATGATAGTAAATTTTTTTATTTTTAAAAATACTCTATTAACCTATTTTCTTCATACAGGAAATCCATCATTTATATTTCTATTTGTATAGAAATTATTAATTCGCAATACAGTTAAAAAATGGAAAGAATTTTCTGATTTATTTAATATTTTTTAAATTTATAATTTTCTCTGTTTATTCCCATAACCAGTTTTCTTATAACGATAATTAAAATCTTTTAGTTTTATTTCTATTTACTTTTTTCTTTCTGAAGGTTGCAATATCTGGTTTTAACATAACGAAGAATGATTGAATTAATTTAGAATTTATTTTTATCAGATAGCGGGAATGGCACTAAATGGTATTCTGAAGAAAGGTGAGCGCGAGGAAGCAGAGCGGCGCCTCGACGAGTTGGATGACGAAAAGTTCAAGACGATTTTCAGATTACTGTATAAGTTGAACGACAAGGTTGATTTGTTCGCCAAGTATGATGTGGATGAACTATTCGAGTGTCGGATTCTTAGCGTTGACGCGGATCACCGCGGCAAAGGTTTGGCCAATATTCTCATGGCCGATAGCTTGAAAACCGCCCAAAATGCCGATTTCAAGGTAAATTAACTTGATTTTTACTTATATATAATTTATTTATCCTTTATTTAACTTTTATATTTAACTTATCTATTTGAATTTATTTGTCTATGAAATTTTAATTATGAATCTATATAATTCTATCTCTTCTTAATTTCATCTTAATCATAAATTGATCTATTTTAATTGTGAAATTTTATTTGTTCTGTATACTGTAGAATATCACGGATAGAAATTATTCATTAATTCTTTTTGCAGAGGAAGAAAATCAACGTAATTTTGTACGACATTTACGAAGTTCGCAAAAAATGTTTTTATTTTTTATCAAAGCGGCAATATATATATTTATGCAGTTATTTTATTGATTTTACATATTATAAAGAAAGCTTCTCGTATTTTTTATTTTTATTTTATTAATTTAAGATCGTTGCGTTGGCGTGATTGGTTTGCGTACACAATACACACTTTCCTTTTGTTTCAGCATGCTCTTCGGTTAATATGCATGGGATGATTTTTCGTTAACTTCTTCATGAGGTATATAATTGCAATCCATCACTCGTTACTTTTCTGAAAGGTATTTCTTGCACCCTTGCCCTTCCCCTCCCATAGCAAAGGATCGGATTAATATAATGAATAAATTAAATATCATAAGTAAATTATAAAATATCATTAATAAATAATACGAATAAATAATATAATGAATAATAATAAATCAATGTAAACGAATAAATGCATTATTTTTATTATTAATAACTTTCAGAATCTAATGGCTAAAATGTTAATTTGTCGAATAACATTGATTCTAGAAATATATCTTGGCTATCTGATTCTAATAAAATGACTGATATATATAGATGATATTTACCGTAAAGTAGATTAACAGTCACTATTAATTATGATTATTAATACTTTTGTTTCTATTAATTTTAATCATTACAGTTAGAAAAATAAGAGGTAAATTGATTTATTCGTTAGATTGTTTATTCATACTATTAGGCTGACGCTAAAAGGAGAAAAGAATTTATCGTAGTTTAGTAAAGTAATTGAGAACGAGGTACAATTTCAAAATTATTTCTATTTCTCAAAACTTCTTGCTTCAATCCACTTATTTTAGGAACTTGTTTAATTTCCTTTAAAAGACTTTAGAGAGAGAGAGAGAGAGAGAGAGAGAGAGAGAGAGAGAGAGAGAGAGAGAGAAAGAGATCTCTTAATTTTATTTAAAATAGAAATTAATAAAGAAAATGAGAATCAATTTGGTATATTATATCATTGCAGGTGTGTAAGGCCGACGCGACCGGTGCATTTTCACAGAAGGTCTGTCTGAAGCACGGTTTCAAAGTGGAGGCAGAGATCTCGTATGCGGAATTGGACAAGTCCATCAGACCGGCGCCGCCTCATCAGGCGTTAAAACTGATGGTGAAGTTGCTAGATTGAAGATAAAATAAGAAAGTCGTTCGCTCGAAGAGCTTAATTAAATTAGGTAAACCGTCAACACGAAAGCGCAAAGCGCGAAGTAGATAAAAGATATGTATACTGTCGTCGTGTCGTGACAATAACAGGACTGTTAATGCATGTCTCGGTGTCGTGAATGACATGACGCCTTCTTATAGAATATTTCTATCTAATTATCTAAAAGCAAAAAAGAAAAAAGAGTGTATCATGCGTTTCACGCATAATACGTGTTGAAACCGGATATCATTTCCGAATGATATCCGGTATTACTGCCCCACGGGTATATATGTTCCGAACGTGGAGTCGTCGTTAAAAGGAACGTCGAGAAAGAGAATGATTCAATAAAATTGAATAATTTAATGTATCGAACGGGCTGCGAAAGTCTAACTGCTAAAGTCTAACAAATGTTTCGCATTTGGATCTTTCATTCTTGTTCTGTGCGGCTAACAGTCAATCTAACGAAACAGAAGATATATATGAAATATCGTATGTATTATTTGACTCTTATATACGTAAAAAATAAACGTATAAAACGTAGATACATTGAAATCTTAGTGTTATATCGGTTCGATCCATCTCGAATAGTCGGTAGTACCTGAGAACTTCTGTGCTCGCACATATAATAGATTACAGTAAAGATGTATGTATTTTATTATTTCTAAATATAATTATTTGTAACCACTTTTGATTGAAATTTTACCCATGTTTTTTTTTTTAATAAACAATTGTATTTCTTAATAATGGAAGAATATATTTTCGCGCACGAATTTTGATCTTGTATAATAAGGAGTTATAATAAATACCAATTAAATTGTCGTGAGAACATTCGGGAATTGCATAATACTTGCATTACGCAAATATTTAGAAAGAGTTTAACTCGCTGCCGAAATGACTGCTATCGGGATGAGCAATCTGAAAGATCCGAGATTTGTTTTTTCCTGCAACGGGGTCATTGGTGTTCAACGGGTCACTTAACTTTCTTTCTCAGATTGATTTCATGGAACACGACAGAATCAGAGCACAGCTCGCTCTCCACATGTAGATATTACCCGACACGTGCTACTCGGCGGAGGGATCTTGATCTAGTCAAATCATTGAGCCAATCGCGTTATCCTCTACTGAACGCGGCGATAACGCGGTTTTTGCTGCTCGATTGCGTAGAGAAATAATAATTATAAATGACTCGCGCGCGCACGTTGTAACAGCAGGTGCTACAAAAATTACATATATCAGAATTGACTCGCGGAATCGTTTTGTCGTGTATTTTTCAATTTGATCATTACCGAAATTGTTTCGATTTTTTTGCGTACTGGTTATTTTCTTTGAGTCTCGCAAAATATAGTATATAGTATGCCAATAATTACCTAACAGTCTCCTTGATTGGGAAACATTAGCAATAAATTTATTAACGATCTTTTTAATCGTAGTTGCTCACGTAAATTAAAATAAAGTAAAATAAACTTAGAAATTATTATTCAATAATTAATATTAAGGAACGTTACATAATAATCACATGTTTTACATTGTGAAAATTTTGTGTTATTGTGCGCATACCGAATGTTGCACATGTAATTATATATATTATATATATATATATATATATATGTATATATCAAAAAGAAATATTGTATATTATATTTTCAATTTTATAACGTAACTCTTTTATAATGTTGTATGTATTGTAAAGTAAATGTATGTACATATCTATATATATATAAATTGACGTAAAATAAGTAAAAGTTAATTTCATGTTTCATCAAAGATACACATTTTCTTACAATTTTATCAAATTTATCAATTTTATCAAATATATTTTACAATTTTTTAAGTAGATTTATACAACAGAACATTGTTTTTCTTTCTCTTTCAATAAAGATTATTCGTGATAATCGATTGACGTTCGCAGGAAAATGGAACTTACCAAATACTGTGCAGTATCACGAACGTGTCGTAATTCTCGCTGTTTATTATTTTCTCACGTCAACCGTTTGACTTTTAAGAGATACGCGGCGTTTGCGACCTGTGGACTAATACCACCGTTCATACTACCGAAGACACCGTTCCTTTAGTAAAAAATCCAAATTTAATTAGGGATGTCCTTATCAAAGACTTAGCCATTTCCATTTATTGATAGAGGACTTTCCATTCGCGAAAAAGTGAGAATACAAGAAAGCTATTTTACAAGTTTTCGAACGAGATATATTGTTTTTCATGCAATTTTTATTTAATTTGACGTTGAATTTATTATTTCGCTTGGCACTCCTATGAAATTATGAGTTTTAATTTAATTTTTTCTTTTGTTTTATTTACTTCCGCGTAATCTACTTCTTTTATTTACTTCTTACTAAATATTATTTGCTTTGTCATGTTTCGCTTGTGGTTTGCTATTGTTATGCAACATGTAATATTAAAATTCATTTATTCAGCATATTGAATGAAATAGTTTTGTATGCAAAGTAGCATCGAGTGTTTATCTAATTTTTTAAAATTCTAATTAGCTAGCTATTTGTACACATATATTAACGTAACTTACAAAAGGCAACAGCTTAGCAAATTTTGAACAGTTTTTTGTTGATAAATAAAAGTTACACTTATAACTGGTTTTTCAGACACAAAAATCATTTATTTTCTAATGTGAAAATATAAAATTAATCGAGAATATAATATGTATTGATATTTAGACAGTTATTTCTCACTTTCCTTAAGTAAGTTATAAATCTTTAAAGGCGAGATAAAGATAATATAAATTACAGCTAAACTTCGACAAAACTTTTTTATTACTTTGTTTTCTTTATTGTTAGGAATGACATCATTAGCGGAATTCTGTAACTCCTTAATGACAGATTCGATATTGTTGCATGTATTATATATGGTATCGCTTTGTCTCTCCTCCTCGACGGAAATGGCAGCCCGTCAGGAGGTATCTCTTGCCTCGAAACCCCCTTTACCTTGCCGTTCGGATTTGGCATTAGGGCTCACCAGACACAATGAAAAAAATAAGGAATAAGATAAAAGAATAAAGAATAAGGCATGTTGCATCTCACTTTAAATGTACGTGTACTGAAGTGAGATGCGACATTCCCTTATTCCTTATTCCTTTATCTTATTCCTTATTTTTCTCATTGTGTCTGAGCCCTTAAACTGTAAGGCTGGAGTCCCATGGCATGTATTTTCCGCGTAACCCGTAACCGCGTAACCAATTAGAAACGTTTCGCATTTTCGGTATGCATATTCGCGCTTCTGATTGGTTACGCGGTTACGCATTACGCGTAAAAAACATGCCATGGGACTCCAGCCTAAGTCCCATGTACTTACTTGTGTACAACCTGTGTTTGCTGGGAAGCCCATGACTTTGGGGAGGTCTAGGTCCAATTCGGACTGCAGTTGCGCCATTGAAATGAAATCAAATGAAATGAAATTATATATGGTAAAAAGAGCTGCGCAACGATATCGAAACTGTTAAGGAGTTACAGAATCCCGCCTCATATCCTCATTAATCGAATCTCACGCGTATTCTTCATAAGCCTTACGTTTGAAACATTTAATATAACATCATTATACGTTATTAAGCATACATTTTATTTGAATCTTATCAAACTTTATAACTTTTCAAGATGAAAATTTATTGATTTAATAGGTTGATGTCTCTATTTCTTCAATAAAGATTATTCGTGATAATCGATTGACATTCGCGAAGCAATGGAATTCTTCGAAATTTTGTGCGGCATTGCCGCCGTAATTTTCCCTCTTTATTATGTTTTCACGTCGACTTTCGACTTTTGGAAATCACGCGGCGTTCCTGGCCCACAACCGATACCAGGATTCGGCACTTTTAAAAAACGTTGTACTTGGAAAGGTGTCCTGGAGCAATAATTTGACGAAACTGTACAACGACTACAAAGATGAACCATTGATTGGGATATTCGCTGGGAGGACGCCCGTGCTTATCGTGAAACATCCAGATTTAATTAAGGATATTCTTATCAAAGATTTCTCCATATTCCCCGACAGACAGTATCGCTCTCATGACAAGGTGCGTACTTTAAGTTGTTTTATTAGAAATCTAAACAAAGTGCTTTTTTTGTGAAAATTTTGATACATCTTTATACACTTTGTATCATGATAAAAATCATGAGATTTGCTTCAAGAAGTCTTATCCTTAACCCCTAGCGTGACAAAAACATTTTGCTCCACTAGTACCAGAAAATCAAAGAATTCTGTGATAAAAATTTTAAATACTTTTTTATTAAATTTAATTTGTTTATATATACAGGAGATAAAGAATATATTGGATATATATTATAAATATTAATATAGTTAAAAAATAATTTATTACATTTTTATTTTAAATTTTAATAATGTATATGATATCGTTGAAACATTTGTTTGGATGAAGTCCAAGTTTTTCCTTACAGGGAAGGAAACAATTTTCTTTCGCATGGATGCCAAAAATTCGAATTTGTTAAATATTTATCGTTAACGAGACAAAAATAAATATTTATATGATGTAAATATTGAGTCATAATAAGCACACACATACAAAATACTTTTAATTTAAAAAAATACAGATTAAAGTATATAAGAACTTTACGACAAATCTGGCTTGACCGCTGCCTTTATGGAAAAAGATATGGAAAAGCTATAGTTTCATACACTTCTTTTGCACCTATAGTAGTTCTTTTTAGTATACTTTTTCCGTAATTATGGAGCTGTTGAAACGAAATATTATATGGAGTCTCGACGTTGGAGTTTTGAGGGTTAAGCGAGTTTTTGTAATTTGGTGGAATTTAATTTTGAGCTAAATTTACTCAAATGCATTTTTCTTTTCGTTATATAGTCCGAACCGCTGTCGCAAAATCTTTTGAACTGGATTCGAAAAGATGGCGACCATTAAGGGCGAAGCTGACGCCTCTGTTTTTACATCCCGTAAACTAAAGGAGATGTTCGTATTAATATCAGAGTGTTCTGACCATCTTGTCCAATACATGGAAAAATTAGTGAACAAAAATGAGCCTATAGAATGTGTCGAGATGACGGCCAAATACACGACCGACGTCATCGGTAGCTGCGTCTTTGGCATTGAGATGAACGCAATGTCGAACGAGGGACAGCGAATTTCGCAGGATAGGAAGAAGTGTGTTCCATCCGTCCTTTCTGGAAACGCCTACGACGCGCCATCAAGAACTATTTGCCGTGGCTCTTTGATGTTTTCTATGGCTACATCCTGCCGCAATCGGACGTCACCAGGTTCTTTATGCACACTGTCCTGGGAGACCTATGGACTACAGAGAAACAAATCATATTACTAGAAAATGATTTTATTGATACGCTGCGCGAATTGAAGAAACATTCGGATAAATTGGGCGATATTGGTAAATACTATTTGCTGTTTATTGATTGAAAATTTTGTTAGACGGAGAGTTATACGAGAATTGCATCCAAAATATAATTCTGTAATTATAGCGAGACAAAATGTTAAATTTTTGTATTGGAGCAACGTCCAATTGGTTATATCTCAATTATTAAATAGTTAAATTAGTCGCAATTCTTAACATTTGAGGTAGGAAATTGAAAGATATTTCTAGAGACATTTTTTTTAGATTTGACTGACAGTTTGATAGTTTCTCAAGCAGTCACGTTTTTTCGCTGCTGGTTTTGAAACCTCATCGATAGCGATGGCTAACGCGTTTTACGAGCTGGCTTAAATCAGAAAATACAGGACAGGTTGCGTGACGAAATTGACCAGGAATATATAAAACATGGTGGCAATTTAACATATACAAACATCAAGGAAATGAATTACTTGGATAAAATATTTAAAGGTAGGTATGCGTCGTTCAAATAAAAAATTTAAATAAATGAAGGACCGCGTGACAACATCGATCTTTGCAGGGCATTATAATAATAATTTTATCGCTAATGAAACTAATTGCAGTTTATCTTTAGTGCGTACAAATGCATTTAAACAGATAGTTTGAACTATTTTTAATATAGAAGTCATAAGAAAGTATCCACCTGGGCTTTTCTTTCCGAGAAAAACGATGTCGAGTTATACTTTCAATGGTACCAAAGTTAGTATACCGAAAGGCCAATTAATATGGATTCCTTTATACGCTATGCATCGAGATTCGAACATTTATCCAGAACCGGATGTCTTTGATCCAGAAAGATTTAATGAGGAAGCTGTGAGAAGCAGGCATCCGATGGTTTATCTACCCTTCGGTGTCGGACCAAGAAATTGCATTGGTACAGTAGTGAAATTAATTTGAATGTCACTCTTTACTTCTCTTTGTTCCATTTTCAACCGAAAGAGATTTTTAATTGTGATCTGATTTACACGACGATCGATTTTTATTTCAGGTTCCCGTTTCGCTGTTTATCAGACTAAACTTGGGCTCATAAAGGTATTACGAAACTACAAAGTCGAGCCTTGTGAGAAAACGCAAGTACCTTATGCGGTCGATGACAAAAATTTTTTATTAGCGCCAAAGGATGGAATATATTTGAGAATACTTAAAATTAATCGAGATTAATTTAAGCTCTCTCTCTTTCTCTTTCTCTCTTTTCCTCTTATAAAATATACGTATATAAAAAATGATTAAGGGCCGGTTGTTCCAACCTATTGGTAAGCTACCTGATAGTTAAATCACATGTCTATCTTTGTCCAATGTAAAGGATAAACAAAGACATACATATGATTTAACTATTAGGTAGTTTACCAACAGGCTGGAACAACCAGCCCTAAGAAAATCTCTGTCAAGAAATGTAATAATAAAAGTCACTTTTTCCACTACAACACATGTATGTATAGTACTTATTTTACTGATATGGTGATATCGTATAGTAATTTCTCATCGCGACATCAGTCAGACAGCAATTAAATCGTTCAAATTTAATTGTAATATTATATAATCTCTTTAAACTCATCTTTTCTGTATTTTTTATGTAAGTATTTTATTACATATCAAAAATGAAATATGCAAAGTAAGTATAAAAAGTGTTTACGCATGTTAAATATTTTTTATACTATTTTTCTACAGTTTAAAACTTTCATGTAGTAGTTTACAGTTCAGAAGTAGCATTCTTTTGGACATTCGTTATAAGACGTTGGATTGATTGAAAAGTATTGCCCTCGTAAATAATTTTTATTTTAATTTATTATCAAAATTATTATTTATTTGATTGTTATAACATTTTTATAATGTATTTTCTACTACGTATTTGTCTCTATTTTTATACGTATAAACGTATACGTTCTACACGTTTTTGAATTATTACATTCGTCCACGTTCTCTCCGCTTATAATTTGGCACGACTTTGATGGCGACAGGTTATATAGTATTAACTCTTGATTTTCCGGCGCGGTATTTTCTCTTCTCCGAATCGAAAATGACGAGTAAACAATATCGACACCGATTACATTAATGGAAAATTATTATTTATTTTATATCTCTCAAGTACTACATTGTGCGCGTTACAAGTCGAGCGTCCGAACAATTACTGCATTGTGCGCTTCTTTAACAGCGAGCCTCTCGATTTCTGAACAGCGGCTCAATTTTACATTACGTTGTTTGTGTGTTATATGTATATGTACATAAAATTATTTTTTCTGCATTGTACAGTTCGATAATTGTCAAAACAACATTAACGTGTCTGTGTTCGCTTTTACTTTGCTACTTAAGTTAGTAAGCGATGAGGTGCTCCGCTCGATGTCGATGACCTCTCACGTGCTTATATTTATAAAAATAAAAACAATCTCTTGTTTCTCTGGTTTTTTTATTCTGCAGTCCGCAATATCTCAAGAAACATCAAGAAACATCAAGATCGTCGGTTGGCGCTCACTCTTTATTATTACCTTACGTCGAACTTCGACTTGTGGAAATCATGCGGTGTCCGCGGTCCACAATCTATACCACTATTTGGAAGTTTCAAAGATGTTATATTTTTGAAGATATCCACGGACAATTATTTGACGAAAATATATAACGAGTACGCGAAGACGAACCATTAATTGGGATATTCGCTAGAACGACACCTGTTCTTATTGTAAGAGATTCTGACTTAATTAAAAATATTTTTTATCAAAGATTTCTCCGCACTCGCTCATAGAGGACTATCCACTTTTGAAAAGGTCGAATATTTAAAACTATTATATAATTTAAAAAAGATATTAAACAAGACACACGGCGCAAATTCTTTAAAGATTTATATATATTTTTTATAATTTTTCGTATAATGAAATTAATAAAAAAATATGAGATATGCCTCCCAAAAGCCTTAAGCAAGTTTTTACAAGTTATAGAATTTTACTTTGAGCCAAATTTATTTCATTACACACAGAAAAAAGGAAGTGTTAAATCAAGACTTATATTCTTGTATTAAGCAAGAATCTATAATCTTTTTATAAAAATTTTAACTTTTTTTCTTGATTAAACTACATAAATACCTTCATTTAAACAAGTTTTCTTTGTTCAACACAATTTATATCTTATTTCAAGATTCTTGCTTATATACAAGAATATAAGTCTTGAATTAACACTTAATTCCTTTTTTTCTGTGCAATTTTATCTCATAAACCGAAATGTCGCTACATTTCTTCTCTTTGAAGCCAAAGAGATGGCGACCGTTAAGAGTGAAGCTGTCGTCTGTTTTTACATCATACTTAAAAAAATCCAGATTTATAATTATATGGATGAAAC
>JASTWP010002093.1:0-51043 GCA_030770255.1 Temnothorax ravouxi | reverse complement strand
GAGATCTTAACGTGATTTATATAATAAAAAAAAAATCTTTCACTTAATCGTGAAACTCAAGTGCTAAAAGAAATTTCCTTTTCAAAATCGAACATATTTTTGAAAAGCTATAAAATATATCACCACGTCGCACTTTGCATGCGAATAAGCATCGATAATTTTTAAGTGCAATCTATTAGTGGTTGCAAGGAAGCGGAAGATCGAATGTACATTTCCGTTAATCTTCAAACGTTCCTCGTATACTCTTTTGATATCGCGTCGGTACTAATAAAAATTTATTAGAGCGCAATAATTGCGGTAATGGAGGTTTATCGAGGAAAGCATGTTCCACCGCATATCACACTAATTGCGATTCTGCTACCATTCTAATGTTTAGAAATGTTTCTTTACATCATATATGGATTTAATGTACCTATCTCTCATATATCTCGCATGCAGTAACGATTGAACTATCTACAAATCTCCGTATTAAAATAAGAATATATAGCAACAATCATTAATCAGTCAGTATATAAACACTTGCAGGGAATTATTCTCAAGCCAGTTCTTCGTTGTATATGATTATTTCGTCATACAAGTTAATATTCATTTCTGATGATTAAAAACGTTTATAAATGTTTTGTCTCCATCAGTAAATCCCTTTTGTTAAGCAATGTCAATTTTCTGCAAATACTCTCATAAATTATTCGGAGAAGGTATTCATTACCGTACACTTGCAATATATCTTCTTATACATACAATTAACCATTAATTATGTACGCTTCGAAATCATTATGCTTGTCTTACGAACAATTATAGAGATACGCGAGTCGCACGTTACCGTTTTCATGACACACGTATATGTATAGAAAATAGTCGTTCTTTGCATTTATATAAACGATTCGTTATCTGGCGGGACAAGACTTATCTTTCATCTAGAAACGCGAGTTTACCTAGAACGCACGAATTTCGAGAATTTTTACTTTGCGAGCACGCGAAGGCTTTTAGCGACGATTATTATTAGCGGAAGCTTTCCGCATTCGCAGTAACGATGGGAGGAGTCTACGGATTAGGCAGCGAACACGGCTAATGCCCGTATCAGACTACCGACTGCAAAGGCCGACCCGACTGCCGATCGCGACTGCCGACTCACATCTAGCCAATAGACCATGGTCTATTGGCTAAATGTGAGTCGGCAGTCGCGATCGGCAGTCGGGTCGGCCTTTGCAGTCGGTAGTCTGATACGGGCTTAAAGCAACCGCGTACAAAGGCCATAACGGATACAATAGTGACGAAACAGAGACGAAAGATCCGACGAGATGAAGTGGATCCGACGGAATCCCGATCTCGCGCTTCCACCTTCCGCTCCGCTTATCACTCCGCCCTCTCCGCCACTCCCGTCGTAAGATTACTCGAGTGTCGGTATTGCCGACGGCATTCATCGCGGCAGCATCGTCATACGTTTGCCGCGCAACATGGTGCACTTGCCACTATAGAATTATTTCAATGCGACTATCTAACCCTCTCCTAGAGTTGGAAATTTAATGAGTCCGCCATTCAGACGGAACTATACGTCGCAGATTTACTATTGATTCCGCTCGTGGCATCGGCCAATAAAATCACAATGTAATATGGTATTCCTGTTTCAAAGAGACAGAGACAGAGAGAGAGAGAGAGAGAAATTAACGTCCAAACGAGATTTCAGGCGAAATACACTCGACAAACGTTACGGTCGCAACCGATGAAAATATCGGATATATTTTTTTTCTATCAAGAGTTATTTCTGGATATAATGAAATTTACTCTGTATTTTTAAAATCAATTAAAACTTGGAAAACCTCGAATATAATTACGAATAATGCTTCCGCGTTGCGCTCGGGGCGATTAAACGCGAAGTAATTCATTTAGAAGGGGAAATGCGTATAGAGGATAATTAACGAGAAAAAAAAGCAACGTCCGAACCGACAAACGCGTTACAATTGCGGCGGCCAACAGATCAAATCGAATTAAACGCAATTACGTGAAGCAGATGATGTATAGGGTTAATTGTCCTTAGTTTTACCCGGCAAATTGATCGAACCCACCCTTTTACTTAAGTATCTCTGTCCGTCGCACAGCCTTTCAAGGTCGAAATGTATCAGCTCCGATAAGCTACACTTGTTACACACACCTGTGCATTATCAAAATCTAATCGTCCGCGGACAGATCCAACGTTTATCCGCTTCTAATAGAAATTCGTGATTTCGTATGCGACACACGAACTTGCGCGCGATATGGAAAAATGGATGTTTTTTCCAATATTTTCCCTTCGGCGTTATATACATATATACGGATAGTATATAACAGAGATGTAACGAAAAATTTTAAAGACACAGGAATGAAATATCTCGCAAGCTCTCTGAAATATCGACAATATTGACAACGAATCTAAAATAGGAGTAGAACGCGCAATTTTTACAATAGCATATACATATATCGATATTGCACATTCAAAGTATTGAAATATCTAGCTGCTGTAAAAATACAAATTAGATATTTTCTTCTCTGGAAAATTATTCTACTGAAAGAATCGAAGTCACATTTAATTACTACTTTTGACATTACCTATAAAATGTAATTAACCCATTAGCTGCTGCTACGAAATCTTTAATTGTGGACCTGTTACGTTTTACATCATTAATTAATTATTAATCATTTTTTTATATCACTAATTAAAAATAAAATACCAAATCGTGGAAATTCATTATTTCTATCTTACTTTTTCGTATGATGTCTGAATGACCGTAATGTATTTTTAATCTCGAGAATCTATAAAACTTTGTGTTATATAATTAGCAAAAAATCACGTTTTTGAGAAACGGGTAGGACCTATATGTGAAACCAAAGGAACGCTGCGTGGCCAGGGCGGGGAACGATAACAAAACGAGAAATGCACAGAGAGGGGGCGTGTTCAGGGTTCACTCGAGGAAGAGGGCCGTCAACGAGGACGGAGGGAGAAAGGACTCGTATAATCGCCACGAAAAAATACAGTCGGTCTCGGTCAGGCCAGGGGCAGGGTGGGATAGGTCTTTGTTCGGTATAGGGGCGAATTGTGGGACGGAAGGCTCGCGCGACACGGCCAGCTGTTCGAATCCGGGGTCTGTCTGGACGCGTGCAAAGTTTATTGACACACTCCACTCTCTGGCTCGCCGCTATTTACAACCAATACGATTCCGCACTGGAAATGCTCCACGAGAAAAAAAGGAAACGGCCTTGAAGCTAAAGTTCAGTCAGAGACATTTAATCGGTGTTTAACCTTCCCTCTCCCAATCTGTTATTTTATTTTAATTCTTCTTCGAGCTATTTCTGATCACGTGAGATCATATGTGACATATATCGTTTGTCGAATTATTATACAATTTAGTACGCAATAAAATCATGTAATCAACTTGTTACAATAACTATAACGTAATACATAAAAATAAATAAATTTAGTTGCTCATTACGAGTTTCTCGAATATAGGGAGAGAATTATATCGCGTCTCGCGCTTCTACATTTAGATATCTCTTAAGATATCGCGGCTCTTTCCGCGACATTCCGACACGCTTTTCGCGCGCTCGTAGCTTCGCAAATAAAGGGCGACGTGCCTGCCAGCTTGTGAAAACAGCTGGATCGCGCCCCTCGGAGAAACAGAGCGTTCTTACAAAAGCGAGACCTACTTGTAAATATCTCTCAAAAAGTGTCACATTCAAAATTAAATCCCGGTGAATTTAATTGCGCTTCTCAAAGAAGGTCGCCGCTCGTTCACGACCGTCGACGAGCAATCTATTCGATCGGGCCGGAAAAAAATTCACCTTACAATTAAACCTAACTCTGGGGAAATCTATTTCTAACTAAATATCATTTCTTCGTCTCCTTTTTATCGTAAAAAGCCATCGTTGTTTGTTGAATTGTTCCCTTGGAGAAGATCGATCCCAAGCTATCAGGTATAACTCCGGCTAACTAAATATCGTCCGTTTCCTCGTCTTTCTATCACAGAAAACAATATCGAATTGTTTGCTTAAGCTGAATCGACCCAAGCTATTGGGTACACTCGACTGCGCGGCTGGAGCTATGACTAATCAGGAAGGAACACGAAATCATGAGGCGCAAATTAGAACCAGGGCGAGCCAAGTTTATCGACCTTGTTCTTCATCCCGAGAAGATAGAGGATTCCTCGTGAGAAAGCGAACCCCGATCGTGCCTTTCCTTCTTTTTCTTCGACGCGTCATTATCGCAAACATGTCAACGGACATCCTGGGACGTCCCAGGTCCTCGGGGGGGGGGAAAAAAATCAGACGCGTGTGCATGACGGACATGCGGTACACATATGCTATTGACATTTCGCATCCGGTAGCGTCGTCGGGTTAACGCCACCGATTACTACTGATTACTACATTGCACGCTTTTGATAAGTCGGCCGAGTTCGAGATACCGGCGTGTCGCCTCGAGATAAGCCTAGCTCGACGTCAAGTGGTGCGTACACGGTCGTGTGGGACGCGACGCGCGACGTCCGTTTTTTTTTTCTCAGGAAAGAGTCCCGGAGTCGTCCCACGAGAGAGAAGGTAAAGAAACGTCGCGCGGTCTCGCACGCCTGTCGCGCGCGTACGCGCCCTCTCTCTCCGTCTCTCTCTCGCGCGCGCGCTCGTTCCCTCTCGCTCGCTCGCTCGCCCGTCAGTCCATCGTCAACGGGTAGTGCGGTTATCTTACCTGCGTACTTCTCCGTCTTCGGCGTGGAGGCCATCGTTACCCGGTACGTCGCTTGCCGGTGACGTCGATCTCACTATCTCACCACTTCCGCGCACCGCCGCATCGTGTACTACGCACTGGAGGCTGCCGCGGCGTTTTCAGTCTGTTGTAAACCCGACGCGCATCGCTACATCTTCGTTTGTCGGCCATTTTTCGGGCAGGCGGCCCCCGCGCGCGCGCGCGCGCACACGCGGACGCGCGCGACCCGCCATCGGGCGGCGGGGAGGCGAAACCGGGGGCGGGCCGCTACACGATGGCGGACGCGCTGTCATTCGCGTGACATTTCACTCCCTGGTGTTATTCCGTAACGTGGACGCCGCGCCGGTACGCGGGCCGACGGCGGACGGACGGGCGTCGTGGCCGCGTAGGCACTCTCTTCGCGTTCTCGCGTACCGCGTGCGAGCGAAGCGCGAGAACGAGACGCAACGTGTGTCGTGTCGCTCAACGCCGCACCGTGCGCGACGAAACGTCGCCCCGGAGCCCGGAGCCCGGAGCTCGCGCTATACGGAGAGTACGGAGTACGGAGTACGGAGTGAACACAGCCACCGACCGCGCGCGCCGGTACAGCGCCGCGCAAAAGTCACGGGCGGTAGTACAGTCCGCGTGACGAGCTGACGAGTCGACCACTGCACGGCACGCGTCAACGGCTTATAGTCCCCCGCAAAAGTTTTGCGTCGCTCCGGAGATCGTCGGGATGATTCGCGCGTCTCCTGGAATATTTCGATTATTTCGAACTATGCGCGTCGCGATTCTTTCTCGTTTCCCCGCGCAAACGATTATACGTATATAGATATCTTTGAGGATCATATTTTAGTTTTGAAGGAAAAACAAACGAAATAAGAATTCGATCGTATGCACTTCGAAACAATCCGAGCGCGATTCTTACCCGAATTTAAAAAAAAAAAAAACTTGCAAAGCGCTCCACTTTGAAAACGGCACTCGATATACGATAAATTAATTCCTTCACGACGCTCGTTGATAGGGAAAAGGCCCGCACAGTCGTCGCCCGCGAGGATATCGAGACCCTGAGGCGATCGACATGGGCAACTCCGCCGTGAAGAGACACTACGAGACCGCGGAGAAGACCGCCACCCTGAAGTTGTCGCAGTGCAAGCTGGAAAAGTTCTCGCGGAAGCTTCACGACTTGGCGCCGACGCTGCGCACCCTCGATCTGTCCGAGAACAGCTTCGCGACGCTGCCGAACGAGATCGGCGACTTCACGCTGCTGAAACAGCTTAACTTCAGCCACAACCGGCTGACCGCCCTGCCCGGCACTCTGGGCGCGCTCGAGAAGCTCGAGGGCCTAAACTGCGCCGCGAATCAGATCAGATCGATCCCGTCGTCCCTGGCGAATCTGAGCCACCTGAAGCAGGTGAATTTGTCCGACAATCAGATCTCCGACTTCCCGCTCATGTTCTGCGGCCTCAGGCACCTGGACGTCCTAGATTTGTCCAAGAATCGGCTCACGATCGTGCCGGACGCCGCCGCCGGCCTTCACGTGATCGAGCTTAATCTCAATCAGAATCAAATCGCCACCATCTCCGAGAAGCTGGCGGATTGCCCGCGACTGAAGACCCTGCGATTGGAGGAGAACTGCCTACAGCTGAGCTCGATACCCCTCAGACTCCTCAAGGATTCCAAGGTCTCGATGTTAGCGCTCGAAGGTAATCTCTTCGAGATGAAGCAGTTTGCGGACCTGGAGGGTTACGACACCTACATGGAACGCTACACGGCGGTCAAGAAGAAGATGTTCTAAAGAATCCGTTTTTTTTTTTACTGGGAAAGAATAATGTTTGTATTATATGTATGAAATTGTTTGATGAGTCTGTACATTGAGATTACCAAACGTGACGGATACGGACGGCATCCGAGAGAGAAAAGATTTAATTATCTGGCATTTTTGTGTCGTTTGACATGTAAGGAAGAAACAGACATATATACAGATACTTAAAAGATTGAGAATATAGATATTGAAATTTATAAAAGATTTACAAGGTTCTACAATTTGGAAATGTTTTCTTTCTGACGTGTGATTGTAAATCAAATTTTTTTGCAAGGTAAATTATTATAATAGCAATTCTATCCGAGTCCAGACTGTTTATATCTATACGATTTATAAATGATCGTGAGTCAGAAATACACATCGATAAACAGTAATGACCGAAGTATTAAGTCGCTGATATTCGATTATTGAAATTCAAGGGCATAATATATTTAAATATATATATATATATACATATAATTGTTCTATTGCGTTTTATTGAGATATTATTTTGTTGATAAGTCTGAATATCTACACGCACGAATGTATACGCTTTAAAAGTTTAAAATATTCTGATGTTTCATTCCTTATTTAATACATAATAATATATCTTGTAAGTGCTTATTCATCAGAGTGACGATCATGGAACGATGCTATCTATGGCGTCCAATATAAATATTGAGCTTTGTACACGCATTTCAAAATATTTTTCATCTCAAATAAAGATTCCGTTTTTTCTAAAATTAAATTTAACTGATAATCTCCAGATCAGTAATATAAAAATTACATTTTGCTTAAATATAGTAATTATTTCGGCAAAACAGCAGCTTGTTTCGGACATATTTAAATGCTCTTTCCTTGTAAACGTTGTGATTTTTACAGTGAAAGATAAATTAAAATACATTTTCAATTTTGCGAATTTTTTCATAATAGTAAGTTGGACGCATGTGATATTTAAAATATGATATTAAATCGAGAATCCAAGTTAATCGAAAAAGTACGCGCATCTGACCATTTCTACCGAAAATTAATAATAAATTCGGTGGACTTTGAAATCGAAATGAAAATAAAAATAAAATTATATAAAGCGATGCAACGCTGATAAATACAACGTTGGCTTAGCATATTGTTCTTTTTTTTTTAATAACTTGAATACACGCCTATGTTTTTGCGTAACATATCGATAACGGTTGTTACGTGAAAGAATGTTTCAAGAAATGTGCTTCTCGAACGATGCAGACTTTCCCTCTAATGCGTATTGAATCACTCATTGTTCGTATGACAACTGTTGACTGTTAATAATTGTATAACTTTTTTATACGGATACAAACGTACCGCGTCGCATTCGCACGATTATAGAAAACAAAGATAGTTGAACCTTCCCACGGTCAACTGCGTATTAACCTTCGACCAAACTGACGATCGTAGAATATCTCGAAGTTACAAATTGTGCGCAGGGCAAAAGGCCTTATCGGTAAAATCCTGCATTTATAAGCGACATTTCCATATTTATTCAGCTCGAATATATATTATATTATTTATCTTGCTTAACATGTGAAAATATTACGCAATTGCGCTTACATCACGTCTCTTCGTTGGAATATCGCGTTGGAATATCGCGTTGGAACTTTGCGACATACATATATTCTACTATCGCAGTCTCTTTTATTAGTTTTGATATGCTGTACGAGCTTAACGTACAACATATCAAAACATCAGTTAGGTTTTTAATTAATATGCATTCACCGACTTTTCGTGAAACATTATAAAGCAAATAGTGATAGCAAAATGTTAAAAGATATACGAAAAGAATAAATTAACTTGATTGATTTCGCGATTAATATCATAATTGCATATTATTTTTCTTTTCAAACTTCGTTAGCAGAAGAAACTTGTGTCGTGCTTTTTAAAATGTAGATGTAAATTTTATTTTAATAATAACAAGCTAGGTTCGTCCGTAATTTATATGCATTTCAGTAATAACAGCCGTAAAAGAGCCTTTGCTACCTACTGCAATATATTAGAGGATGATATGAAAAATTCATATTGAGACGACGATGTAACACCCCAGGGCGAAACTTCATCAAAACTTTGATACGTCCTATACACTTTGTCAACTTTGTTTTTACCGCGTCGTCCGATCAGGAGATTCACGATTATCCTTATTACGTATTAGTCGTATTACATTTACCGAGACCTCGTTTTATGAAATTTTGCTTTCGTCAGAATGAATCCGCGCAGTGACCGCTCGTTGAACGAGAATTAATTCCTTTCACTTAAAATCCACTCTCCTTTTAATCCTCTAACTTTTTATTATTTTCATAATTAACTACATTAAAGTGCTAGAGTATATAAGAAGAAGCGCGATAGATTCGCGTGATATGTTCATTCGTTTGAAACTTGTCAACAAAATTTCGTAAATTGAGGACTCCATATTTTTAATTTTGTTTAAATCGATGAAATACACGTATTACGAGTTACCAAATATATATATATATATATATATATTTATCTCGCTTAGCAGCACCCGTTCCGAACGTTTTTCGCATTATTATGTATATATATGTATGTAATATTATTTCTTTGTCAGAGTTACAAAAGAAATAAATCGTGTATTTATTTTTATACCATTTTTTATTCCATGTCAATTGAAGTCAGTCTTTAAAATTGGAAGTCTAGTTGTAGATGTATTAACAACTTCGTTAACGAGTGTTAAAGACATATCTTATTTTTAGGAAAAATATCCTCCAAAAACAGCGAGTTTAGTTCAAAAACATTAGCGTAACATTTTGAGGCTTGTTGATACCAATTATATACGTATATATATCTTAATTGTTCGAGACACTTTTCTATGTTTTAATAACGAATCTTTTTGTGCCAATAAAAAAATGCTATATTTCACGCAAATAAATTGAAACGATCAAAGTGAAAGAAATATGTTGAAAGAATTTTGAAAGCTAAATTCGTTACAAGTGAGATTTAAAATAAAGTATCATTATATTGCAGGTTTTCATTCGCCAATACGTGAGTAAAATAACTTCATTAGAGAGATTTCAACTCATCCTTCTCGTAGAAAGATTAAATAGCCGATTATGAAGCACGTTTGATATCAAATCGCCAATCAGCCCGAAAGTGAAATAAAGATAAAATGAGAGATATGTCAACAAACAAGAGAAATATAATGTTATACTTATAATTGAATGCTCTACTTTACATATAAATTTTCACGAAAGAAATCATGCAACATCGAGGTTTCTTTAACAGTCTCGATAGCAGGTAACGACTAACGACTACGACACGATCACGAACGGTGCATGACTATCAAGTAAACAAAATGTTATTTAACAGGACGCGATCACAGTTTGCCAGTAGATTCAAGCAGAATATCCCGACGGATTAGCATCAACTTGTGTTCTGTCAGTAGAATCATATGACATAATCTAACAACCGACTGCTAAAGAAATCGTAGTAAAAATGTATCGTATAATCATTTAAATGGAATGGCAGATTGGCCGAGTTTTTGCAGTCAATCGGCCATTACATAATATTCTATTGGTAGATTTATTATAACTCTATTGGCATCCTGCCAACAAAAAATTTGTAGTAAATAACTTTGCAACTGTTTATTCTCGAGCAATTCTATCGACGTCTGGCCGATCGTCATCGCTGCTAAACGGCCATCGGCAAGTGAACGAAAGGCTGCCCGAGGAAAATTGCATCGAGGAATATTTTACAATTCTGTAGCGATACGGATAAGAATGCGTTGTGGAAGACGTATACTGATGCTCGAACGTTTGAGATATTCGAGCTACGCGTAGACGACGCAATCAACGGGGGTGATCGTTTCCTAAATAATAATTTTGACCGCTCGTATATTTGTCACGCTACTCCAAATGTTTGAACGACCGAAATATCGATTATTTATATTATGTCTGTATCGCCACAAGAGGCTCAAATGACGACCACCGCCGGCCATTTTGATCCGAGGGCCACGTTCCGAACTGATCGACTGATCGTTATTTCTCTATAGCACGATGGTAATTGTCGTTAATTTTTTATTACGATGGATTTTACGTATTGTACTTCGTATATCGCTTACGTACAAAACTTTAATCCTATTAAATAAAGAAAAGTAATTAATATTGTTTTTTAAAAGAAAAGACTAAAATGTGCACATCAAATTTTGAAATGATTAATTCTCTCTTTCGTCGTTTAAATAGCCGCAATATTTCAAATATATTTTTAAAAAATGTAAAAAAATATATAATTTGTAAATGTAATATTAAGTTTCGGTGAGTTTGGCAATTTTAAGATGATTAACTGCGCAGTACATTAACTTTATTAATAACTGAACTTGTTGCAAATAACTCGGAAATTTATTAATTCGCAAACGTTAAGGCCATTAAACGTAACAAAGTTTTAGTCATAATCGTAAGGCCGTAAGAAAATAGACCAATCACAGTCGATTATTTTTCTCGCGCTTGAAGAATAATCGAGTGTGATTGGTCTATTTTCTTAAGCTTTGTGTCCACGATGCTAGAAATCGCTCCGAGATCTCGGACAGAGAAAGAATTAACCAATCGCAATCGGTCAATTGCCGAATTGTTGAAATGTGATTGGTCAATTTGTTGTCCGTCCAAGATCTCGGAGCGATTTCTAGTGTCGTGGACACAAAGCTTTACGATCTTACGATTACAACTAAGAGCCCGGACACACACGTTTTCGTAACAGTGACAGTAAAGTTTCGACCAATCGCGTTGCTTGAATCGGAAACGTACAGCCGTACGTTCCCGAATCGAGCAACGCGATTGGTCGAGACTTTACTGTTACTGTTACGAAAAAGGGTGTGTCCGAGGCTTAAAACTTTGTTACGTGCAATGGCCTTTACGTGCAATAGCCTTAACGTTTGTGAATTAATAAATTTCTGAGTTATTTGCAAACTAAGGTTAATGTATGTATACTGTGCAGTTAACTGTGCTGCGCATGCGCGAAATGTACTCAAGGCTCCTGCGCACAAAGAGCGCGTCGAAGCGTTTCGCATAGCAGAAATCGATGCGGTGGCCAATCACTTTTCACTTTTCTGTAACTAGCGGAAGATTATTGGCCACGCGTCACGTGAAGTAGCGCAAAAGTCGGACATTTTTGATCCAAAACAGGGCGCAAAATATGAACGAGACATTTATAAATGTATTATAAATTTGTTTTGTGGTACATATCTATTTGCAGTGAATAATACTCTGTATGATATTCAGGATAGTGAAATAAAAACAGTAGTCTTGAAATTTTCTAAATTTATTTTGAATTATATATAATTATAAAGTATATTATATTAAACTTTGATATAAGATTATATTAATCTTTGGGATATGTATATATATTTTTACTTATTTAATATTTTTATCACATTATATGTTACCACAAGTGTAATATTACTTGTTTACAGCATTTCTCATGCCAAAATGCTCTTGCTTCCTTCCACTTCGAAGATTTATTACGAACTATATATTATATTGTTAAATTGACGCACGACGAAATGAATGCGTGAAAAAAAAGAAACGTTTTCAAAATATGCTTTCCAACGAATGGCACGGTGGAAATTTGTATTTAATACGAAGCGGCAGCAAGACTTCGTAACATTTCGGAGAATATGTAACTACACCTGACAGAATTTCAAGTGTTTCCCCGAACATGGCGGACGGTGCTCGTTCGAATTTCCATGGGACACAATGAACGTGCGCCGCGGAGCTCGCCGCGGTGATGCCGATAACTGTGGGCGTGTCGTGATCGTGTAGCCGGCCTACGTGGGTGCCCGGGGCGTCGTCGTGATCGGCGCGGCAGCGCGATACGGAGGCAGCGGGGCCAGGCTTTTGCCGCCGTCGTGCCGTCGTCGCCGCGAGTGCGCCGAGCGGAGCGAGCGAACGAGCGTGAGCGGAGCCGACCGTGGCGGGGCCCCCCCCATGGTTAGGTTGCTGTTGGATGTGTCTGATCGGAGCCGGAAGATGAGGCCCGCACGTAGCAGCGCGTGATTCCACACGGCCGTGACGCTGAGGTACGAGGGCACGACCGCGATCCGCGCTCCGCGCCGACCCGACACGATCCGACACTTGGAGTCGCCGCGCGGCGCCGCGCCGCGCCGCGCCGCGCCGGGCCGGGCCGGGCCGGGCGCGGGTTTATTTACGACGCCGCGGCGCGTTCTCGGGGACGGGCGCGCCCGGGGAGCATCGCCACGAGTCTCCGGGAGTCATCGCCCCGGTGCCAGAAACTGATCCCAGGGACCTCCGGGGGTTGACGGTTGACGGTCCCTACGCTTCTCTCTTTTTCTCCCTTTTCCTCTTTCTCTCTCTCTCCTTTCTCTCCCTGTTTCCGTCCGTCCTCCGCGCCGTCCTCGTCGAATTGATCGACTCGACGGACGGGGCACGGGGAATAGCTCGCCCGGAGAAGCGCGAGAGCGGGCAAGATCGTCGGACGCGGTTCCCGAGTACCGCTGACACGCGCGGGACACGCGGGTGCATCCGTGAATACGACTCCGAGCAGCGTCGCGGCTCGCGGCGCTCTCTCCTTCGGTGGCGAGAGTGAGTGCGCCGGACTGTTTTTTTTTTTTTTTTTTTTTTTAATGAGATGCCGATCATATGGTCGCGCGACCGCGTACCCGTGCGAATCACTTCGTAACTTGTGAGTATTAGGGTGGCGACGGACGGCATGGACGGTTCGCGATTTATTTGCATCTTCGGTCGGACGCGCGTGGTGGCCCGTTGCTCGGACGCTAGCTTCCCTAGCGTCGTCGCCGATGATCTGAACCGTATCGCCGTGTCGTCCCGTTAATTACACATTCGAACACTTTCCGATCGCGGATTTACGCAAGTATTCACGATAATCCACGTACGTATATACTTATATACGATTTTGAAAACCATGTATTTAAAATTTTAGTCAAATGTATAGGTTAGCGTACAACGATCTAGAATTCTAGAATCCTAGAACGTGTTCTTGTCTCTATTGTTTTTTTTTTCGTTTTTATTTTTTTTTTTTTGCATAACGAAGTGATTGGAAAAGATCATAAACTAATTGCTCATATTTCTGCATTGGCATGATCAACTTTGTGAAAAATATTTGAACAAAAAAAGTGAAACAAAGGCGTGATAAGTTTAATGATTTGTCGTTTGTTTTGTCATATTTATGTCATCAAAAACGTCTAATCCGTAACAGAGGTTAAAGATACATTTTAAACGGATAATTATTTATAAGATATATCTGTATAGTTTTCTTATTGTTGTAGCTACGACTTAGCTTCTAGTAAATGGATACTCGATCATATTTGATTATTATAGCTATACTGTTTGTAATTTAGAAACAGGGTAGAAAATGTCAGAACCGGAGGAAAGTCTGGCGGCGCCCGATAGTACCACAAGGGAACAGCGGGTTGGCTTCTCTCATGGAGATGATGTTCTTCAACACAGAGATGGCAAATATTACCTTGGTACAGTTGTCGAGGTACGAGCAAATATAATATACTTCTCTCTTTATCAGTATTCAATAACGACGTTGCAACGATACTGAAATTATTTCTACATAGGTGGACTTGGCTAGGGAAAGATGTCTTGTCAAATTTCTGGACAACACATCTTCCTGGTCGTCGTTTAAAGAGCTGACAAAATTGGCTATGCCAGACTCGGATGTTATGTGTGTTCTTTGCAAAAAATCTCAGCCTAAGACTGACAATGACATTGTTGTTTGCGACAAATGTGGCCGTGGCTATCACCAAATGTGTCATCAGGTGCGCATCAGAATAATTTTTGATATCTGACATAATAGAAATAAGTTGGATTATTAATCAGAAACCAATGAGGATATATTAGAGTATGATTTAATAAATGAAGAACCATATACGCATTTGTAGCCTGAAATACCGAAACCAGAGCCGGGTAAAGATATTCACTGGATATGTAAAAGATGCACAGATAGCCAGCCACGTACGCGTGAATCCTGCGAGCCAAAAAATTCTATGGTTAAAGCAAGCATCAGAAAAGTTTGCAGCGGTAGGGACCAACCTCAACCACCACCAGATGACATGACAAAATTGCCATATGATGTAAGATTTAAATATAAAATAAATGTCATTACTCAAATGATTTATACATATGTAAAGGACCGTCTACAATAACCGTAAGAGTATGCGGTAAGCTACTGACTAATGGGATTTTTGCAATTCAAGAATAATCGACTGCGGTTGGTCAATAGCTTACTGCTTATGTCTTACTGTATACTCTTGCTGCCATTGTAGACGACGCTTAAGATAATGAGCTCTGAATCTATGAAAATAAGATTACATGTGTAAGATTTTATTGTATATAATTGTATATAATATATCATTTCAGCCTAATATGTTAAATTGGGATAATCATCACAGAGTGAACGCTGAACAAATTTATTGTTACTGTGGACTTAATGGTGAATGGTATGCACAGATGTTACAATGCGGTCGTTGTAAACAATGGTTTCATGAAAAGTGCATCAGGTGCTTAACTTATCCCTTGTACAGTGGTGATAGGTAAGTACAAGTATAAAAATGGCAGATTCAATCAAATTCAATTTGAATATAGATATAAATATACAAATTTTATTGAAATATAAGTTTTCGAACCGCGTGGATTACCATTGTCATCTCATACATCTTCATTCACAATTTTTAATTTTCTAATTTAACTTTTTATAAAATCGAGGCATACGTAACATGAAACTTGGAATCCGCCGACTTACGATTGCTCTTATATGAAGCCACGCGTTACCTCATGCAAGTTTTCTCTTCACAATTTTAAATTTATTAATAATTTTTACAGATTTTATGTATTTGTTTGTTCAACGTGCAATCATGGGAAAGAATTTGTTCGGCGTTTAGAAATGAAGTGGGTAGATCTGGTGCACCTGATGTTGTACAATCTGACTGTTTATAACGCTAAAAAGTATTACGACTTGGACACTGTTATTATACCTTACGCAAATGACAACTGGTTGACTCTACAGCTTCCACCACGGGTAGGAGTCGTCAACATTGGAATATACAGTCTACAAAACAAATTATTTTAATTTGTACTATATTTTAATGGTGGTATTAGATAATTGTAGTTTATAATAATATTGTACGTACACTTTTAGATTAGAGATGTCAGTGTTGAAGTACGCAGAGAAACAATATTGACAGTATTGATGAGCAATAGAAACAGGTTCAAGTGCGGTAAAGAAATAAAAAAGCGCACTACAATATGGGGCCTCCGTGTCAGACTGCCGCCACCTTCTCCATTTATCAATTTTCCAATGTCCGGCGAGATAGACGATTCTGTGTTACGTAGATGTTGGGCTGGTAATAAAAGACTGCAATACCTTCCACCACCAACAGAGTTAGTATGGTATGTATCTCATTGAAGTACAATACAAAACTAATTATTAATTTTTGTCATATGTACATTAACGTTTGTACAATTATGTTAAATTTATATATTTCAGTCCGGTGAGTTTGCCAGAAAGTACAAAACAATTGATCGCATTAAAGCAAAAGGCATTAGATGATGTAGAAATTCCTGTGAGTCCTACGCATCTGGTCATGCGAGGTACACTTTATCAAAATTCGGAAGCAGAGCAAAGTTCGTGTCCAAGTCCACCTCCATTAACAGAATCCAGTCAATCAATAGAATCTTTAAGAAACAGGTGTCCTATTTTTATACATATTTATTTACGATTTATTGAACTGTTTTTTTGAAGACAACATAGGTTTAATTATTTTTAATATATCTACCCCTTTATATATGTATAAAATATAATATTAAATTATTTTTGCAGGTATTGCACTATAGGCGGCGGTTATGTAAAAAAATCATTCCCATTTCCTAAGTTGAGTGTACACAGAAGACTTCGTCGTCTATTAGCATTAGGCAATTCACGGAAAAGAATGCTACGTAAACAGAAGAAAAGAGAGAAAGCGTGTGGAGATAGTACCAAGGAAATATTAGAAGAACGAGAAGCGAGATACAGAAAAGCAAGGATATTATTGAAAAATGCCATTGCCACGGTAAAGGAAAGGAAGGTAAGCTTAACTTCACATTCATGTATATAAACGCGTGATAAAATAATACGATAGTCATTTAACTTTCTTATCTACCCTCGGGAAAAATAAAAGATTGCTTATCGCATCATATTTTTTAATATGCGGAATGTATTATGCCTTATTTACAAGAATAATAATGCCATTTTCTTCCATTAATACAGAGCAAGCCACAAAGTTCGGAAGCATCTGATTTACCTCCAACACCGCCAACTTCCGTTTCCGGACCACCAACACCACCAGCTACAACATCGGGTATATCCGAGCTGTCTGTACCTAGTTCCGTGGATCTAATGCATCCTTTGCCACCTTCGACGCCTGCGGACACAAGTGGGGACGAAACCAGTTCAAGAGGCACTCTCGATTCTTTTATTCCACCACCCAAAGATTTTCAAGGAAAGAATAATCCATTCAGTGATTTAGTAGGCACACCTTGTAACCTTATTCAACCAATCTCGAGTACACCGTTATCTTACAACCAGTGTCCCATCACCCTACCTTTGCCACTGACGCCTGTGATCTCGCAACCGCCGGTGGTACGTCCAGCCAAGAGGCAGTTATCAGAAAAGGATATTATCGTTGACAGAAACGGGCAAGTGAAACGTAGAAGGACACATCGACGGGGACGTCCACCCATTCAACAGCAAGCCCAGCAACAATTTCAGCCTACCGCCAGCAAGACGGCGGCTATTCTACCGGCTCGTAATAATGAAGTTAAAAGTGAATTTGCCAGGAATTTAAGAAGTTCATTTAATGGTGCTGCGAGCAGTGCAAATAGTCAAATTGGGAATTGTGTGGATTATGCCTTAAATGGTAGGAGATTGAGACAGCGGCAAAGTAATGATAAATTACCCCCTCCCGATCCGCAACCTCAAAGAAAGAGCAGCATGTCTTCATCTCCAAAGTGTTCGCCTGTGAAGCAAAGTGCGCCTGACATATCTCTGGACGATCTAAAATCATCGGTGAATATTTACTTCGGTGCAGCTAATAGAATAGCTGCCGGTGAAAAGTTTGTCATCAAAGCGAAGAGGATAGGGCCGAACGGTCAGACACAATACCTCATCGAATGGGAGGGACTCAATACTTAACGGTAAATAATCCGCTTACTACGAATATATTGCAATCGTATACAAATTTTAAGTTGAGATCAAGCGTAAGATGGCGATCACCTATATCGGCATCTTATAATCAATTCTCTCAAGTTGCTTTTACAGCAAAATGATTGTGATCGATTATTTTGCGTTACATGCACTGCCACTTGTTACGTACATTTCATTAAAATATATTTATCGACGTAGAATATGTGAATGTTCTTGTAAACGTACGTTTCTCATTTTATTTGAATCAACCTTGCGAAGGATTTTTTTTACGCTCAAGACATTACTTATTGTTAGACAATGAATCACCGCCGCATTTAAAATAAAATTGATTTATCGAATAGTGTGTCAAATTATATTAATCAATAATTTCTTTTATGTTCATCTATTTTTAATTACAAAAAAAAGTATACGATCCATGTTGATTCTCGACGCATACATCTCACCGTTCACACACATACGTCTACATACATAACGAAACGAGTACACACGCCGAAATGCTTGCTTGAAAAAAAAAAACGTTTGCAAGAACAATCGGATGTATTGCTTATCAACTGTAAATAGTGTAGCATAGTAGACTTACGGAAGTATCGACGATGTAATCCACGCGAAAAAAGTTTCGTGTGACTTACATTCATTTACAGAAAGATTGGCCAATCGTCTTCTCTAAGTATCAAGGATACCTAAATCACGAGTATGAATCAACCAAAAACGAATTAAAGCAGAAATTTGTTCCTCTTACTTGTACTAACGTACTAGCGATTGTTAGTTAGCAGTAAAGAGTAAAGCAAAACAAACATCCTGCAAAGGTTATTTTTCAATACACTGGTAGAGAGATAATCGTCGCCTTCTGTAACTTCATTGTCTTGGATTACATTTTACTTACTCTTTCTGTAGATAACAATACGACGCAAATCAAAAACTCTCAAGAAAGAAACTTGTCTTAATTTTTACAATTATAAATCAGTTTGCACGTACATGATATTGAATACATTAAAAGAACGCAATTGTACTTCTCATACAGGTCAGACTTAAATCAAGACTAAGAGAAAACGACACACCTGTTTCGTACCATTTGAAATTAAAAACGAACGGCGCACTGAATATGTAAGTAATTGGCCAAGTTATCTGTGCAAAAGTAATATCGTGAATATGGACTACTCAAAACTGTGTTATCAGGCACACAATACGTGAGCTCATTATTGTGTAGTTATGCACTGTATAAAAACGATCTTCATGCATTAAACTAGAAGCTAAATTACTATTGTACATAAAATAGGTTGATATCTAAACTGTCAATGTAACACAGTTAGATATGGTAGTCAGTAAATGTAACAGTGTCGCAAATTACCTTACAATAATTTTTGATACAGATTATTTTATACAACTCTGGATCCTGCTGGGATTATTACGTAAGAAGCATTTTGTACCTCAAACTGCACAGAATCTATGGTCATAACTTACTAATCAGAAAATATAAAGCAACTATAAGCGATATAATATAAACATTGCAGTAGCCATTACTAGAGTCTCAAATCAAAAGAGCTTATTAGAAAAGTGAATTAAGCATTTCGTTTTCGATCTATGATGAATTATAGAAATTCGCTCTTGCAATGGAATTTTATTTTATATTTTGCAAATGCACATGTTTATTCACGACGTGTTGCTAATGGGAAATTAATGTACAACGGAACGTAATGTACAAATCCTCATTTCTTATTCTTTTCATCAAACGAAAATTCTATCAGAAACAAAAATTTGGATAGTTTTTTATGCACGATCGTAATAATTTTTTAGAAGCGCATTTGCATTTTTTAAATATAATTTATTCTTATCGAATTTTGCTTAAATTCAATAAGTGAATATCATCCTAGATAATTTCATTTCGAGTTTTTCATTAGATTAAAATGACGAATCTATGATGAAAACTTATGCTTGATCAACATTATAAACTATAAGTATTCATCATTGCTATTTATTTAAATTTCTTAAATGTAATGCAATGGCAAATTTTGCATTTTGGTTTCTTGGAAGAGGCTCAAGCAATCTGAGGCCACTGTGGTATGAAATGAGAGATCCTTTACAAATTGTCTTTTTATTATAGTCGTAAGATTTTAGAAAAAATGAGTGTGTCAAAAATTTTGAATCTTCTTTCGTCAATTTTTAGACAAATAATTTTTGTAAAACATATACAATAGTAGAGTTTTTCGCATGTTTCGGCTATGGCGACTAACGTTTTATATAAATATTTCTTCCATTTTTCGTAATGCATTATTTAACAATATTTAGAAGAGGATTATTAAAAAATTTTTGAATCAGTATTATATATAATATACATAATAAATATGTGTGTGTAATAATATATATATATATATATATATATATAATGTATATTATACATAATATAATCGTGAATAATACGTTTTTTATGTAGTTACAACAATTTCAAAAACATCTTTTTCGATTCATACCACAGCACACTCTATTGATATCTCCTCTATAGAGTGATACGTAGGTAATATTGGACGAAGACAAGAAATGGACACTGCCAAATTTCTAAGTTATATTTAATAAACGACGTCGGACATCGTTGCGCTATGATATGTAATGACGTTTAATTAAGTGGAATTGCGATTCATACTTGTCGTCGCGCGTTATTTCACACGCGAATTTCGCGGAGACGTATCGGTAAACTCGTGACGAAATTTCAACGAAACCGTTTCATACGTTGTGTTTGCATGCATACGCATCCATGTCTTACTGAAAGTGAAATAAAGCGTGAACTTTAGCGTTTCCCACATTTGATGTAAGAGATGGCGTAGGGGAAGCAAAAACTCAAATAGCTTGTCAAATTTGAATGTAAGAAGTTGAAGAGGCGTATATTTGGCGCATATTTCTACAGCTTGATCTCTAATTGCACGATAATACAAGGGCGGAATCTAGGACATAAAACGAAAAGATGGACATAAGATCAAAAGAAACACAAACGTAGATTGGAGATTTATCCTCCTTAGTTAAAGCGAATTGTAAAGACTGTAAAAACCGTGGGATTGTAATGTGCTATTGCATTCTCTAACCCTGACCTGGTATTTATTATACACCTTGTTTTCCTTATATATACGTAGCAATGAAGTAAGTCTCATTAGGCGGTAACTAATTATATCTTTCTGTATATAGATTTATCGATATACCTATTTGAAGCGATAATGTGTGTGAAATGGCTAAATATAACTTCCTAGGTTTCATTATTCACAAAAAAGAAATCACTAGTGCTGTTTTATCATGCTGTTTTATCTTGCATCTGATATGAGAACTAATATTTATTAATTCGTATTGAAAAAAAATTGATATTTATCAGGTCAGCGTTATAGCGAAAAGCGAGAGTTTCGAGCATTTTTCCCCCTCAAATTTGTCATTTAAGAAAAAGGCCCTAGATGATTTATGTACAATCTTGTTGTTCTATGCTTCCAGATTCGCCCTCGAAAGAGTATTACCGCGCGATGTTAATTAAGTGTGGCGTTGTTTATTATTTATGAAAACGTTTCTCTTTTTCAAAATGCGCGAAAGCGGCGTTTTGCGAGTTTTAGATTCTCCTATGCTCATCTCCGTCGATTTAACGATCCTAAAGCGATGCGAGACGATTCGACGATCCGTTGCCGTTTCTTTCCTTTTACTGTATTAAGTAGGATAAACAAAGGACACTGCGTCGCACCGATGGTGCGTTACTAATGATTTAAGGCGATTGACCACGCGTTCCAACATCGGGAGCGTCATCTTTGCGACTTCGCAGCGTTTTTTGTACGAAAGTTTACACCCGATTTCTACACGTGTCCCGATCGTCCCTATCGCGCGTAGAAATCGAAAAATTTGGAAAGGAGAGCCGTTAAAGTTAACGCCGCGCGTAAATCCGTGCCGGCTCGCGCGGATTTTTAATCGCCGCGAAACGCGGGCCCCTTCGCACGTCCCGCAGAGCCGAGGGAGATGTTGTCTAGTTAATTAATCGCTATCGCGAAACACGAAGTTCACGTTTCGTTCGGCCGTGCGTGTCGAATCGGCGCGTCCGTGCGCGTCTAATCGGAGCGGAACGTGCGCCGCGCGACGAGGGAGATCGTAAGAAGGTTCGAAAGTTATACTGCCAGTATCGTGTGTACATATTATATGACTCCCACATCCTCCTCATCGCCCGCCCGCCCTCCCTTCCCTTTTTTAACGTATTAATATCCTTACACACTTACACACACACACACACACACACACACACACACATCCAGCGTAGCGCATATAGTTGATACGTTATATTACCGTTTGTATGGCGATTACAGAGAGCGTGCGATAACGAGCTCGAGGGAAGCTCGGCGTGTTACTTCCAGAGCGGATTCCACCGTCGCGTCGCCGCTCTCGGCGGCGTATTTTAAGTGTTCTTCGTTATGAGATTTCAATCGCGAGACAATGGAAATTATGATATCTCGGCACTCGCGATGCGTTCTTCACCCACGGCGCGTCCTCGACTGCTCGAGGGGAACCAAAGAGTTTCTCGAGTAAGAGCTTACCACCGATTAGACATGTTTTCATATATGTCCGTCCTATGTTTCAATTCTAATAATTACGAATTTATATTTTATTCTTGTTTATTTTTTTGTTTTATAGACTTATTATGGTCAAAATAATTTTTATACTTATAAATTATTCAATTCACTTTTTTTTTTACCAATAAACTTCTTAGGCATTGACTCGAATGTTTTTGAAAAGCGCACCATAGCTTGAAAGTTGTTGGCGAACGTTATTCGAACTTGAGGAACTCTAAGGAGAACCGTGATCGAGCGTTCCCGGAGTCACTTTACGCAATCCGGAGATTCGTGTGATAATCAACCCCGATTTGGCCTTCGGTCTCTCACCGAAATCAAAATCCTCGGAAAAAACGCTCGCGCGAGCGAAAACGCTTTAGCCAATGCATTAAATTAGCGAGCTGTTACTTGTAAATTTAGAGTATTCTACGTTGTTGAATGAAACGTTCTCCGATCGGTCGGGCTGTCCAACAGGACCAGTTGTAAAGAAAATTTCGACTACGTTTGGAATTTGTATAACGCGTTGTAAATTATTTCGCAACGTTGGCCGAGATCGAGAAAAGACGAGACCAACTTGATTGTTGTCGATTTTTCGCGATCACGAAAAATGCAAAAATTTTATTTTATAGACACAACGTTATTTTACGGCGCCTGAATGATGTATATGCACGAAAAGGTTGATCCATTTTTTTCGATTTTTTATAAAACACACAAATTCGAGTGCTGGTTGGTCGAATACAGAATACATCGTGATTCGTTGCGTACCGGAAGACGTCTCGCTTGTTTGCTAAAAGTATTGTATTTATGGAGTCGGCAGTTTTGTTCACCTAATAGCGTTATGCTCGATTGAGGCAAAAGCAAAGCGCGCCGATCGTTTTTGACGATTATTAGTTCGATGTATAAGTAGCGTGCAACGCGTATCACAAAATGTTCGTACCAGCAACGTGTTCGTAATAAATTCTACCGTTATAGATAAATATAGTTTCGACAATATTGTAATGTGAGAGTCATTTTCGCGAGGTGTTCATAATTTCGTAATTCGATATAATTCTCACAACGAAAGAGACCCAAACGACAGCGTCCACACGTGCCAACGGCGTTGGTAGTCCCTATCGTTCGAGAGAGAGAGAGAGAGAGAGAGAGAGAGAGAGAGAGAGAGAGAGAGAAGAAGAGAGAGAGAGAGAGAGAGAGAAAGGGAAAAAAAGAAGAGAGAGAGAATTTCGCCGCTCGAAGTTCAAATTCGTAGAGATTATTTTAGGTAGTAAGTACTCTCGCGATTCCCGTGCGATTTTGCAGCTATAGTATAAATTTTGAAAGCAGGCCTCGCCGGGAGGCGAAATGGATCGCCGAGCCGAGATCGATTCTGTAATCTTTCTGTGCGGAGAGACTTCGACTGTGAAACGTGTGGAAAAATGAGGAGCGTGGAGGAGCGCGTCCGCCTCGAATGCGAATGCACTTAATTTGCTTGTTGTATGTGTGTGTGTATGTGTGCATACGCGTGTATGTATGTAATTGTACATTTGTGTACGTGTGTACGATAAATTTTAAAAAGAAAGAGAGCTGATTGATATTTCGGAATTAATATAATTTGTCATCTCAGAGGCGATAGGACCAGCGGATACAAAAAAAAACGAGATAAATGCGTCTGTCCCGATCCTCCGGTTATTCGATTGGGAAACTCCGCGGGAGCCGTCACCGTTTATTACGAATTTCTCGGTTTCTTCTTCCCGGACTTTCTTTTTTTTGCGCTCGCGCGCGTGTCGTTCGCGCGACCCGCGGGGAGACGACGTTTCGGCCGTTTCGCCAAAATTGATGTGTGATAGAACCACTTATCTCCGCAGATCTCCGAATTTTACGTTTCTGCGTATATTTCCATTTTTAATGTTAATTCAGTAGTGGACTTTGTATATACACCGCCTGCGCTGCGTACGAATATTGCAATTGTTGCCTTGGCCGATATCCTTCCCCGTAGCTTTCTTCCCCGATCGTTCGAGGACCCTTAGAATCCTCGGGACAGCGGCCGATCGACCTTTCGTTGATCGATGAGTTCTAGCGCGACTAAAATGACAAAAAAATTGATCATTATTTTTCGCATTGTATATATACAGCCATCGCTCAGCCCGTTCGGAAATCGATTTCCTCAGGATAAACTGCCAAACTTGTTCGAGGAATCGTTTTTGTAACGGGAGTTACAAGAGACAATCGTTTGTTGAATTTTCAGTCGGAGCAAAAAGCTTTCCCGTAGAATTCTTCCTCGCGATAACGTACAACGACACGTACGACTTCTTTATGACTCGCGATTCTGGTTATCAATTCCGTAGGCAATTCCCAGACAACACACACACACACACCGTGTCCAAAATTGGGACTTACGTGAAGTCTGGGGCCAGTGAAGCCTCGCGACGAAAAGAAGATTGAGGGAAACGGAAAGGGATCGGCCAGGGCATTTTTATGTTTATAGTATATATACGCGATATGTACCTATACACAAAATGCTCTGGAGTTATCGCCGATTTCATCGATCTACGGAATTCTCTCGCGCCGATGTAGGGAAACGCGACTCTTATGAAGTATTTTGTATCGGCGCGCGCGATTCTTCTTGCGATCTTTCCGACCACGAATTTTTTCACGTAGATCCAACTTGGTTGGGCTACGAAGTAAAAACTATTTTCAATGCGAGATTTATATTGGCCGTCGTTACTTTTGTCACGATTTCGCTATCGAATTGGTGCGAGAGAATCCGTAGATGCAAGCGTATAACGGCGACGGTCTCGGGGACGCACCCGTACATGCATATAAATAGTTTTACTTAAGATTATCTTAACAAGCTACAATTCTGTCCCTTCTTTTTTTTTTTGTCTTTTTCGAGCTGTCGTCGTCGACAGCTCTCACGACGCGCCGAGCGAGATTTGCGTGTCCAATTTTTATCGCACGGCACGACCGGCGACCGGCGCTCGCCTGTTGGGGAACCGTGCTCTCCGTGTTCATTGTTATTTTACTCAGCTTGTGTAAAGAGACTGATCCATAAACTCCTTTGCTCCTTATCATTTTTCATACTTCATTCGTTTTTCATCGTCATCGACTCGAGTGACGCTCATACGGAGACCCACGTACAAAAGGGAGGTTTAAAGCGAGAGGGGACGAGGTCGATCGACGACGATCGACGATCACGAACTCGCTGTTGTAAAGAGAGAATAATAAACGATACGTGTAGACCTAACACACAACGGCAACCTCTTGCCTTCCGTTACCCAAATATCTCCTTATGAATATTAATACCGAGGCAAATCCCCCAACATTGCATGGCACGTGTCACGGAGCGTTATACGAGTCGCGTTTCTGAAAATGCGGCAACGGAGTGAGCGATCGATCCTATCATTTATCGTTTTATTGCGTAAACAATAATGAGCACGAAATTTAATCAATTCAATGAATTACGACGCGTTTGGAGATTGATTTGACTGCGCCCGAAGAAGATGTATACGTGTTTCTATCGTGTTCATCATTCTCATTGAGATTTATCGCATTTAGAATTAATTATTCATGAATTGAGGAGGTCAGGAACAGGCTCACAAATTGATGACGAAGCGTCGCTGGCTCCTGGATGCGCGTGTATCGTATATATGTGGTGCTCTCTTTAACAGACACTTTAGTGAAACGATTCTCAAACTTTTTAAACTGTCGCAGTATTTTCCTACCACGAGAAAATGTGGCGAAACTATAAATGTAACTGTACATGATATCGAGTTAGGATTATGTAAGTGACGAAAGATGATAAAAATCCGGGAACGGAAAAAGCTTGGTTTAATAAAACAGCTTTCAACCTCAACTGCGTTTATTAAGTATAACATCGCGCATGAAAAAAGAAACACTGATTTTAATTAAAGGGGAAATTTAATTGGGAGAACTGAATCTCAATGTTTGCATTCCAAGAATGATATACGTATCGTACGTAATTAATTTCTGCGATTTTACGATTTATAATTTCCCGTCATGAGTTATTCTTTTTACATGGAAATAAAAGTAATAAAACAGCTCGTATGTAACCAAACCGATTGCTGCGGCATGTTACTTATCGTTAAAATACTATTTTATTTATGCAGCATACATATCAAACCGTAAACAATGCAGTATCATTTTTACTGTGCGTTAGATGTAAGACGCAAACGTATTAAAATGTGATAATAAAGTTTACACTTTTCTGATGCATTTGGTTAGTATTGATTCGCAAAATATTTGTGTAAAAAAACACAATTCATTAATTTATTTAACATCGTAACAAAATATAGTATCTTACTCGTAATATTATATAGTTTACAATAGTGAGCACAAATAATATCATTATGTTGCATGTATAGATACACTGTACAAACTGATAGAAAACTTTACAAAATAGCTAAATGTACCTATTAAGATGCAACAGATTTAACCCGTCCAGCTCTAGCTTAATAAATAATTAATATACATATATATAATATCTATATGTATATATATATATATCTATCGATCTCTTCATTATAAGGAGGGAAAAGAATTCTTCTTGAACGAGCGCATCGCAAGTTAATAGATTGAGATTTAAACAGCCTACATAGATTGTCAATTTAAAGTTTACAATCCGAAATACCTTCATAAAATATTAATACATATTAACAGTTCGGTATTACTAACTAATTTACTCTAAGCTAACCTAGAACAAATCCTTCATAGGATTATATCCGAAGATTATTTGATTTTGTTGTTGATATCACCATGTTGAATATACATGATTATCATTTATGTCAGGGTGTCATCACCGACGCTAGAGAAGAGAATATCTCGGCTTGCAGCGGTCCGTAATCAACTTCTTCGCCGTCTACAGTTATATGTCCACTCGTTCCTTCCATAGGTTCTATCCGGAATGCCTTCACAGGTATCATATCAACGCCAGGACAAGTCACATGAGTCCCGCTACTCAGGCCTAATAAAAACTAATAAGCGAATAGGAGTGTTACATGAGCCTACTGTTTTCTCTTTCTACCTTTATTCTGCTTTATAACACAGCTTACTTGTACTAAGTTGGCCCGTGTGATACCGGCTTTAGCTATTAAAAGCCAAATAATCCCATCTTCTAATGTAGCACGTGGCGCAAAAAAATAATCCTGGCCCAAATGCGTTTGATAAGCTGCATGTACCATTATAAATTCTCCTGAAATTTTAAGCATAAAACCTTCTGTGTATACATTAAACACACCATAAAATTCGTCTTTGATTGACATCCATTGTAAAAGATAGTATAAAAATTCTATGAAATTATTTTCCCAATGCATCATACATATTGAACATTGTATCGCAACTGAAAAGTGCTACATTACATTATAAATATTTTTTCCAAGTATGATCCATTGCATTCGGCGTTTTATTAAGTGGTACGTGACGTTACTTCGAATTCAACTGGAGTTAAAGGGTTAATAAGTGATGCATTACGCGACAACCTTTGGCACCGTATATATATACGACTATATTATATGACAATTACAACAAATACACGTCTTTGAACTCATCTTTCATAAACGAATCTTATATAAGCTACAAATGTTACAACTTAAATGTTTATTCCGCCTATATAATTTCTAAATACTTCGGTAAAAAATCTAATCAAACGTATATTTATAAGAAAAGCAGATAAAAAAAAGAAATTTGTTTAAAATTTTCAAAAGTTCGAAATTCGAAATGCCAGTACAAGATTTTCGTTATTTAAGCAATTGCCTTACCTTGAACTGTTGTCCAGCAATTTGAGAGTTGCGTTGTTAATGCCGGAAGTGTAGATGACGGCCCATACATAACTTGATTGTTACAGATGTTTTCTGCACCTTAACGATATAGATTTATCATTATGGATATTGTAAATTCAATAGAGGTACATATACGTTCGATTTTAATAACATACCAATCTCTGTGCTATCATTGTCCTCCATACTGTGATAACTCGAGACCGAACCTGTGCTGAAATAAGTTGACTTCGCCGATGTTGCGGAGTAGAAACTATCAAGTCTGTGCCTCCTCTCGTTTTCCGTCTCGAGATTCAGGTTCTCAGTTATCACGCCGTTATCGTCGCAACCGTTTAAATCGTGAGATGATTCACCGAAAGTATTGTAAAAGCCTTTCGGTTCCGATTCTGGTTTGGCACAACACCTACATTTATATATATTTTTTTCTCATAAATAAGTTCAATAAATAGCGAAGGAAAATGGTATACATAATATATCATTTTCCTCGTTTAATATATAGCATTTGTGTAAAAAAGTTATCGAAAATATTTTCAGATTATAGGAGCAAATTATTGAACTCGAATATGCAGTGTGTATATATACTTCAAATTCAATACACACACAGCATACTTACAGTAACACTGTTTTCGAACAGATTCAGTGTTTCTTTGTATCTCCAAATATATAAAATATACGAGCTTCGAAAGAATCGATGATAGAACTTTTGTACGTGTACTTTGAAATTATCATTGATATCTGGCGCGTGGCACGTCGACAAACAGTCACGCCGCCGCCGGTCGTGCCTTAATACATGCGGTTATCTGTCATTACATTCTATTAAAAAATCCATTATAATCATTACGCTGGATTATTACCTGTCCAATTCGTCGCCGTAACTTCTCGAATGCGACAGTATGTTCTCCGCGACATAATCCTTGTGATATATATTGCCGTTTTCCATATTTTCCGTCGGAGGGACCTTGTTGCAAGGTAAATACGACACTTTGCCTTTATACGTTCTCAATCCTATTAGGCGCGCTACGCTCCATACGGTAAATCTTTGGCCTCCGATAGCGCGTAGTCGTTCACTTTCTATGTCAATGTCGGCGAGCAGACCCCAACCCACCGACAAAAACGAGAAAAGGATCTGATTTCTTGTTTCTACACGCACGATGTCCATCGATGTCCTTTTGCACTTGACCGCCGATAGCGCGCTGATAAGCAAAGGATTGCGGTCGTATGGCTCTCTGAAACATCGTCCTATTCTTAGACCGACACACCTTTATAGCCATAACTTTATCGAGATATCAACAGATCAAATAAAAGTGCAAGACTTTTCTCGATCATAAAATGGATAATTCGCTTAATACTGATATATGAGTTTGAGCAACGCGAGTTGGAATGATAATCGGCAATTGCGTTTTATCACGCAAGGCAGGTTTTTTCGAAAAAAAAAAAAAAAACTTTATCGACATCGTGTTTCATATGAATCATTTCGTGGAACGAGACCGATAATGTAACGTGAGTTCTATTCGAATTAATTATACACGTCATAATCCACGAGTGATTTCGTCGAAAATTGTCACGTAATTACATGCAATTCCGTGTCGAGAGACGACGATAAACGCGTGAGATTAAAAGAGGAGAACCTACTTCTTGGCATAGGCGATGGACTTTGCTAAGCCGTTGCCGGAGCCGCATGGTATCACCCCGAGCGGCAATTCGTGCAAAGCCTTCTCCCAATCGGGCCTTTGGAAAAGTCCGTTCACCACCTCGAAGACGATTCCGTCGCCACCGACCATCAGCAGGCCGCTCCACTGATAAATATCCCTCGTGCGCACGAACTCGCGGGCGTAATTGGGACACTTGGTAATGTGAATCTCGTACGATGTCTCCGCTTCCGACAGGATTGGATGGATTCTCTTCTGAAAGGTTTCCCTGCCCCTGCCGGGTCCCGATTTCGGGTTCAACAGCACCAGGAGCTTCCGATTTTCGCCCGGACATGCTGAAACATTAGCGAGAGAATGCAAGAGTTATGCATTGTATTCGTCCCAGAAGCTTTTACTATTATATCTTATCGTTTCGTCGTTAGTGTCGTTACCGCTACTTGAAAGGCATGCGATTTCGCGGTTTCTAACAACCTCGAAAAACCTTCCTCGAACAAACAATTCCGAAATATATATGCGAGATATTCGTCTTGTAATTTGTGCACATTACAGTTTTTCAAAACAATATGTTCGAAATCTTTCTTCGTACAACAGATATTTTCGAAAAGCGATAAAATGTTTAGGTTCAATGGATTCTTTATCGCTGAATCCGTTGATTCTTATCGGACTGTCATACTCATTTCCGGAGAAAACGTAGAAAGCTCGTCTTGTGTCGCACAAAGTTGCTATTGTTCGGTATGCAAAGTGCATTACGTTCCTCTTTATCACCTCGAGAAAACTTTCGAAAAAAAAAAACGAGAATCCGGCTTTAAAAAGTTCTCAGCATTCTGCTGCATCTCGTTCGAATCGACGTGCAAACACTTACTTAAATCGGTAAATTATAAACGTTCCGCTATTTAATTTTAATATTTCAATACATTCGCAACTGCGTTACGAAATATACCTACGCAGAATTAGATTGATGTTCGCAACACATTTTTGTCATATATCGAGGCTGATATATTCGTTTTTGAATATATACTTTGACAGATGACTTGACACCAAATAAATAACAGTTTAATCATGATTGCATAATAGAGGTAGCAGTTCTTTGTCTTCTATGTGTACGACGCACAAATTTCAACATTTATCTCTCCTCTGACGAGACGTGAAGAAACGCGTGATGTAAAAAAAGGATTGATTTAAGAGGACATAATTTAGTTTTTCGTAGCATCCGTGTCCGTTACTACGTTTACGCGAGCGTTACTTTTGTAGTAACTTACGATAATTCTTTCGCGTAAACGGGATTTTCTTTCGCGTGAACGGGATTTTGTAGTAACTTACGATAATTTATTCCGCGTAAACGAGTGATATAATATCGTAAGTTACTACAGAAGTAACGCTCGCGTAAATGTAGTACGTAAGCGTGTTAACACCGTATAAAATTTATCGTGCATAATCAGCGCCTATGTTCAACGATGGATTTATAATTTATACAAATGTGTTTATACAAGTAATATAATCTATAAAAACAACAGTCGCATCAAGATGTGACTGTTGATTTATTACCCAAATTCCAATAAGTATAGAAAGCATGCATATTTTGCAAAAGAAAGTCGTCTATAAATTATTATAGTTACTGGAAGCAACAAATAAAAAATGATCTCTTTTTTGTATTTAAATAATAAATATTAAATGCGCTTATGCGTTTCCACCTTTAACAAAGTTGGAATATAAAAGCAAATCCCCTCACTCTGCTATTTCACAATTATAATTTGCATTCGTCAGTGGTCGATCACGCACGTGTCACCAATCTCGGTCGCTTATATATCCTCAACTTCATATTGTTAATATTTAAAAGATCGTGTATGATATATATAAAACAGGATTAGAAAAAAGGTTTTTATTACTTTTCAAGAAGAGCTCTGCCTTTTAATTTATCATTTATTTACTCGCGATAAAAGATAAATGCAATCTAATGTTAAGTAGCCTGAAACGTTCAATCCCATAATGTATTGTTTACAATACTATATAAGATAAATGATATACATCCGATATTTTTTTAATGCTATCGGTAAGCCGCGCAAGATTGGCGACCATGTTGAAAGCGCTGACGGCACATTAACGACAGAAATAATAGAAAACGTCGAGAGATACATATATTTGCGCGAGTCATTTTGCTGTTAGCATAAGTGTCTTCTATTAATAGGACTCGCGTAATTCTTCTTTGGGTAATTATCATTTCATGAATGTACATTAAAGATGGTAATCATGGTTAGCTGTCTCACAACATCTACGATTTATCGATAAAAAGATTGAACGACATCACTCGTTTAATTCGAACGGAGCGTAACTATTCGTTATCTCTGATTTAAAAGGAATTTTAGATGCGGGCGAGCAAGAGTTATCAGCGCGATGGAAAATCTTGCTGTCGTGTCCCGCGTCTTTCTTCGAGCGCGCATAAATTGTCACGCTAATTGCATAGATAGCCGCTGCATAAAAGGAATAAGAGGAAAAAAAGGATACCGCGAACGTTGGCTCAGTGAGGTCTTTCTATTTTTAAATCGAGGCTACTTAAAGCGTCGCGAACAAAATTCAAGGAGATAAGAAACTAGCCGAGAACTTGTCGCTTTCTGGAAATTAAACGTTAAACGCGCACACGTGGAGCGCACAAACACTCGGCTTTCTCGTAAAAATCCCGACGTCGGATCGCTTCGAGAGGCGATTATATTGTTTTTTCAATCTTCTATATCAGTGTTTACAGTAAATAATGCGTTACGTAACCGCGAGCGCGACGCAACCTGTGCCGCCGGTAATTCGTTTTACAAGCACGCGATCTTTTCCGACATTTCCGCGTTCGCGGAGTAAAACGAGCGAACACAGGCAAAATATATGTATCTAAATAGGCCGATACTTTCGATAGCGCCGACGTTATTGCATTATAGTTAAGAATATGACGTTATTACGAGCATTGATTACGCATACGGCACTGCGATGCAAAGGAGAACAAATTAAAACTGTTAGCTTATTATAACAAAACCCTTCGGGTTATCAAGAACAAGATAAAGCGGGATTATCATACTAGAATAAGACGTGACACATCTCGTATCGCATCTTCATGTATAAGAGATTTATTATCTGCCAATATACACGCAAATATTTCGAAAAGATTAATCCACCGTCCGACATGCGCATCTGAAATCTGAAACGTGTGAGAAACTAATTGACGTTACAAGATTTATTAAGATTTTTTTACAATTTTGATTTTCGACGATGACACTATGTGCATTATGAATTCAACATGTGTCAAGTGACAATCGACGTCTACAAGATAAATGTCTATTTTGATCGATGATTTTTGCATACTGCTTTCTTCAGATAAACATTCTTCAGATGATCAATCAGCTAGATCAGCTAGATTGTATAACGTGTTCGTACTGTGCACTCGATGCCCGAGGCTTACAGGAAAAGATACCGGACTTTGCCGCATTGAAGGACAAAAACGTTATTACCGTAATGGATATCATTTCGCAAACTCAAGTTTGAACTCGAGTAAAACGGCGTACTGAACTTTCCTCTTTATACTTCAAAGTGATCGAGAGGCCTGTATACGACAGCATGGTGCTGAATATCGCGCGCGGTACGCATATGTGTGTGTGTGTGTGTGTGTGTGGGTGTGTGCGTGCGTGTGCTCGCGCGTGTCGCAAAAAGATATCAATCGCGTATACGGATGTTGAAATCTTGCCAACGTGTGCCAACAGGAAGATCGGAAAAATCAAAACCCGGAAGCCGCGCGTTTCGCAATCGAAGCACCTCTTTTCGCGATGCGCGCAGCGCGATACGCGGTGTTATGGCAACAAGCGTTTGTGCGGTCAAACAAAAGTCATAAACATAAAAGTAGGCCGGTATTCATAATCGGTTCTTATTTCAAGACCGTCTGAAGTAATGTCTTAAGATGCTAACACGGCTCTGGTTCATGACATCCTAAAGATTGTACTTAAGACGGTTTTAAATATAAGAGCCCATATGAGCGATGCAAGAATTGACGAGATATCGTAATTGCGCAAATGGTATTAGGGAGTTTTTGTAATACCGTCTTTCAGATACGGTAACCGTATCTCAATTGTTCGGATGCATAGTGAATGTATCTGAACAATTCAGATACGGTTACGAGTGCGCAGAGTACGAACACATTACAATCTATACCCGGAAAAAAATGATTAGATATAATTATATATAATTATATATCTGGTATACATATATATAATTATATATAATTATATATGTTTTTATATGGGGTCATATCTAATTATACATGGCCACATGTGCAATCAGTGGTCCCACATACAACCAGATATAGCACCATATCTACTTGTATATAAATGTATATAATTTTATGTGAAGCCAGATATAATGGTATGTGAGTAATACACTCTACATATAACTAGATATAGTATTATATACAACTATATATATGCAGTCATATATAGCCAGATATATTAATGTGACTAATTTGGCGCTATATATACAACCAAATATAGCACTATATCTAATCGTATATAAATGTATGTGAAGCCAGTTATAATGATATATGAGTAGTGCACCTTACATATAACTATTAGATATAGCATTATATACAAATATATATGAAGTCATATATAGCCAGATATATTAATATGTCTAATCTTGTCCTATGTACAACCAGATATAGCACTATATCTGTATAGATATAGATTCGCAAGTCATATATGCTGCAGATATTTAATCCTAAATTTAAAAATTTATTTGAATCGTTTTTATAGAATATATTATAGATATTAAATTCAAAAATTTGTTACATAGTATTATATAATTCAGTATTATAAAATAATACTGCAGGTCATGTGTGCGTACGCGGGAAAAAAAATTATATATAATTATATATAAATATATATGATTATATATAATGCAATTATATATGAATTTTGTCTCTATATGATCATATATAATTATATATAATCATATATAATCATATATGATTATATATGTATAGTCAATATATATTGGAAAAGAACTGTTAACTTCGATAATAAAGCATTGATAAATTAAGATGTATATTTTTTCCAAAGCTATAGAATCAAAAGTGAAATGACTTATTCCATGCATATATTACAACTTTGGTACTGCTTGACATGAGACAGTGCCGCGTCTCTTGATACCGTTTTTATACCACTGTCCGTCAAATTTTAAATACGAGAAACGAATCCTATTAAATATATATTATATATAAAAAGTTTCACATACATTTTGACATGATTATATATAAGTTCATATAATTTATATATAAAGTTTAAGCATTTATCAATATAGATTATATATGATTATATATAACCATATATAAACTTAAATTTGGATTATCCGATAGATGGCATCCGATAGGATTTATTTCTCGTATTTAAAATTTGACAAAAAGTGGTATAAGAATGGTATCAAGAGACACGGCAGTATCTCACGCCAAGCAGCGTCAAGTTATATGTAAATCATTTTACTTTTGATTCTGGCTTTTGAAAAAATATACACTTAATTTATCAATGCTTTATTCCTTAATCGAAGTTAACAGAATTCTTTTTTAATATATATAAAATATTTATTATGTTAGATATAATCACATATGATTATATATAAAATCGACATTAGATATAATTAAATATAAAAAATAAATTATGTATAAATATATATGGTTATATAATTATATGTGGTTATATATAATTATATACAATTATATCGGGCCATTTTTTATATCTAATTATATCTAATGTCGATTTTATATAATCATATGTGATTATATCCAATCATTTTTTCTCGGGTAGCTGATCTAGCTGATCAGTTATCTGAAGAATGTTTATCTAAAAGACGGTATTGCATAAACTCCCTATATTATCTTGCATAAGTGTTCTATTCACCTGCAGTTTTTCTTGCACGTTCAAGATGCAAACGTGCGAAGAAAACACACGATAATAACTAACGTATGTCCATATGCAACCAGTTGAAATCAGGTCAGATAAAACTCTGGATAGATATATAAAAAAGGTAAAACGTCAAAACTATTGATATTTTACGTATTACCTAAAACTATTGCAGGTAAATTCATTTACACCCGAGTGAGTTGATAAAGTTGATAAAGCTTTATGGCCATTGATTGATTCAATTCCTTAAAAAAATCCATTGTTAACTAATGTTTAAAGGATGTATGGGAGATACAATCTGAGATGTATAGGGTATAATTTTCAAAGCGCTACCAAGTGGATAAAAATTTGTGAGAATGTTCTTTTAGTCTTCCTGATGTGCTACAAAAAAGTAGAAACGAACGGTTGCTGAGATATAACGATTTTAATTCACTGATTTTACTAAAATTATACTAAAATCAGTGAATTAAAATCGTTGCTAAACGGTTGCTGAGATATAACGATTTTAATTCACTAATTTTACTAAAATTTTACTAAAATCAGTGAATTAAAATCGTTATATATATCTCAGCAACCGTTTAGTGGATTCGTTTCTACTTTTTTGTAGCACATCAGGAAGACTAAAAGAACATTCTCACAAATTTTTATCCACTTGGTAGCGCTTTGAAAATTATGCCCTATACATCTCACACTGTACCTCCCATACATCCTTAATCATGTTGCTTTATCATAAATTCTTTAACGTCTTCTTACTGCAATGGTCAGCATTAAAAAAGATTTATTTTGAACGCGCTAAAACGTATGCAAAAATCAGTGTCGATATAACATATAAATCTTGCTCATAAATCTTCAAACTGTTTTGTGAACGTTTTTAAGAACTTTTTGCAATTATTAAAAAATTTTATGCAATAACTGGGAATTTATCAATCACGGTATTGCTTCATCTCATACTGGCGGAACAAAGCCGTGTCATTTCCATTTTTAATAAGAATCCAATATTTCTTTCAATGTTTCGGAGAGAAGTGTCGAAATATTGCATTGCAAAAAAACAACATTCTATTTATGAAGATTTCCCGCAGAGTCCCCAAATGTCACATTGTGAAAAACTATTATTTTATTTCCAAGATTCCTATCTCGGAAAGATATTTTATTTCCAAGATCCCTATCTCTGCGAAGTTTTCGAAGTTGGTTGTGAAATTATCATTTAGATATTATCACTTATTGTACATAAAGTGAGAATGTGACGCCAGAAAAATAATTAGGCACGTGCTCCTTATATCTTCATTGCTAAAACTTAAATCGCGAGATTACGTGGACAACGCGATACGCGTATAACGACTGGGATTAGAGATTACATAAGAAGTTATGGTAACGGGTATACTGCGGGAACTAATCGCTAGGCTAGGGTACACGCGCTGTTTCCATCAAGTGCGCGTTACAGTCTGGAGATAATTGCCATTTGCATACAAAAGCGTTGCACGTAGGGAGCACAAGTGATCATTATATATTCGATAATACACGCGTTACAGACGCCAGTTTACGATGCAAGAAGAGATGAGTTAAAGGTCTAACAATAAGAAAAAAAAATGTAAATCAACAAGTTGTCTCTAGACCTGTGCGCGCGCATGCTTTTGTAGAAAAGAATCCCCAAATATATGTGAATTCCTAAAAATATATTACCTCTAAAAAAAATACATGAAAATCCTTAAAATATATTATCAATATCTCTCTTATTAGTTTTCAGACTGATAAATTAAAGAACTATTTTATTTCCGACATTCCAATGGAGTTTATGGAGTGTTACGAACAAAACTATCCTGTCTGTGAAATATCTGAGAAAAGGGAGAGAAAAAGAAGCTGTCAAAACGGAAGAATTTGTGGAGCTATGACACAACTAAAATTGTTTGACGAAAGCTCGCTTGAAGAAAGATATTTCTAATTTTTTTGCTTTTTTTATAATTCGTTCAGAAATATGTTATTTCACACTTTTATTTACTTTTCTACGGGTATAGAACCCCTTTCGTACCCGGCTTTTACCATTAATAACGAAACATTCTGTATAGTCGTGCTTGACCCGTTCGCTAAAAACGCGTAAAACCTGAATGAAGAATAATCTTCTAGCATTTATTCTTATAAATGCTAGAACAGAGCTTATAAGTGCAAGATAACGTGATACGCGAATTACGCAAATGTTATTGTTTTACGATGAAAAACATGGGAAATGGATAATTGTAAGGTAAATGTCCCTACGGCCGACCATGTTCCCTCTACCGACCACTTTGACGTGAAACGTTATTTACGGCCGATTCATCAACACGTTGATTAGTGGAGTGAAAAAATTCCGCAATTCGTGCGCAGTACAAAAGGATTATAACGTGCAGAGTAAGTACAATAATTAGATTTTTTTTTTTCGCATTTTTTACCGCACGTCACCATCCACGCGTATTCTTAAGAGTGAGGTTAAGAATTGTCGGTTGCCTAAATAGTCCGTATTTCGTTCAAAATCCTTTTGTAAAAAATAATTCGAGCGCTAAATGGTTCGTTACAGTTTGATAGCCATATTCGGACAAAAAAATTAGTCAAAAACTGTCATTTTTTTTATTTATTTGATGGTCGAGGTTAGACACAGCAAAACGCCTGCATGTCCCCAGTACCGTACACGTAAACATCAGTATATTGTCGAACACTAAAATACCTGTAAAAAATACAAATTTTATTGTTCGATCATAAATGCTGTAGAGTTTATGATCGAAGTCTGCGTACATGACAATAATTTATTCCTTGCTACGCAGATTACATTACGCAGAAATATCTATAGATTTTTGTGACTGGCGGTAAAGAAATAAGAAAAAATTTTATAATAATATAAATGGGAGCAATAATTACAACAATAATAATAGTATCATAATAACAGTATTAATGATTACTTATCTCTTTGATATTGATTGTGTGATATCATCAAATTAAAATAAAATACCTATTTTCATGATTTATGTGTATTTTTTGTTTATCATTGATTTATGTTCATTTTTATGTTTATTTTTCGTTTGCTCTGAAAAAAGGTGGTCGGTGATGGGGGCATGCCTGGTCGGAATTGGGAACAGCTGGTCGGTAAAGGGGGCACGCACTAGTGCGCCTTTATTCTTCTCTATCTAGAAAAATACTTGACGGAATGTGGATTGAGTCTACGATTTTTGGAAAGTGCATGGATGAAGCTATCCACCAGTATGAAACTCTTTATCAAATTTATTTTCGTCACGCTTGACAACGCCATTCTTTTGTTGGGTCGACCTTATAGGTGTCGGCCATAGGGACATTTACTTACCTTAGTAATAATTTATGAGCTGCGAAATCATCCAGGTGTTTCTTTTTTACTGCAGATATATAACTACATAAATAATATTAATTTCCTGGGTATATATTCAATTATCCTACATACGTTCGAGTACGTATAGTAATAATCCATATCACGATTAAACGTTACATATATAAAATTCAATCTACGAGATCGAAATACAAGCAGCAAATAGTAGGTTGTCGCGTAGAATATTTATTTCGTCGGTGCACTACGTGATATCTGCTAAATCTCAATCCTTTCTCTTGGTCGCTACATTTATTAAACATTTTAATTTCACGAAAAAAAAATACATATATCCATATTTCTTGCTATAACTCATTGTATGGAATTTTTTATCATTCTATGGAATTTTCCGTTAAAAGATTTGATGAAAATATAGCAACCAACAATTGGGATTAGCAGATACCGCACTCGGTACACCAACGAAATAAATATTCTGCGTAACAACCGGCTAATCGTTGCTTATATTTCAACCTCGTAGATCGGATTAGCTTGCAGTGATGTAACACAGATTAAGATCTGTTTTAAATCTATTTACGCCTTTCAAACGTGCGCGACCGGATGTATCGCCGGATGATGCCGTTATTGTCGTTATACCCCGAGTACCTACCAAAGGTCTATTTACCTGAAAGAAATCATCGACAGAAATTGACTTGGAGCACAGATATCGTCAAAACGATAGAACATTTTATCGTTCGTATCAACAATCTTATCCAGCTAACGTGAGACGCGGAATCGTAGTATAAAATACATCGTTTAATCAACGCTTTATTTTTTCGCTCCGTGTCCAGACGATCAATGAGCGAAGGAGAATCCTCGACGAAAGCTCCGATATATCGAGATTGTTCACACTCACCACCGACCAGGGTCTCCAGATTTCCGTGGCTGGGGCTCATCAGGTTCTTGGGTACCGGCACGTTGGCGACCAGGCACTTGATCGCCAGCCGCCACCTGCTCGCCTCGCGCAGGTTGTCCTCGTACTTGTCGAAGCTGCGAAAGCGCAGGGTGATGGTCGTGCGCTCGCGCCTCAACGTGACCTTCATGCGCGTCTTCTTGAGCGTGTACGCGTATATGTAGAGGTAAGCCGACGTGTCGAGCTCGTCGCAGTGCTGGTAGAGCTCGGCCGACTCCACCAGCTTCATCTGCGACTTGGACGCGCCCGGTCGGCAGGCGCAGCTGCCCGTGTTTCTGCGCTTCGACCGCATGCATCTGCAGCCAATTATGTCGCCGAGGACGATCGTCTCGATCTTCGTCGCCCCGTTGTGTTCCTTCTGCAGACTCAGGCCCTTCTCCGTCAGCTTCACCTTGTAGTACGTGTTCCGCTTCGACGTCACGTAGAAAATCTCCTCGAGGACGGCGCTCGAGGCCCCTTGAACACTGTCCTCCGTCGGCGTGCGCCGATGATGCTTGCGTTCCACCATTTGAACGGAGTTCGAACCCGGAGAAGGTAACTTTTGAAGTGAGAAAAAACGACCGCCCGGCTCCGATATCCACGCGCCAATATATCCGTATCCGTCTCTCTTTCTCTCTTTTTTCGCTTTATCGGCCAAGTGTTACCGATTTCTTTCGCTGATTTCTTATCCGCCGCGCGCACACGGCGATCGATCAGGCGACGATCGCATGGGAATTCCGAATTCCGATCGGGAGACGATGAGTAAACACCGCCGTAAACACGACGATTATATGCGTTGTAAACAATACGATAGAGCCCAGGATTATCTCACGCCGCGCCGTTCGGCGCTCGATAACGTAACGTAACACGATAACGAGAAGAGATCTCGGTCGGCCGGCGTTCTATCGTCGGCTCACGATACGGCTGGCGGCTGCTCCGCAGCACGTGTAGACGAGCGAGAGCGGGCGGACGGACGGGCGCGAGTGCCTGCCGATGATTATCATCGGGACGCCGCGCCGTTGGGAGGAACGTCTCTTCCGTCGAGCCGAACAACTCTCGCGGGGTTTCCTTTTTCCGCGACTGTCCGCTTAACCCTCCCGACCGACGCTAGGAAATCATAGATGTTATTCGACGATCTCGAGACTCGAGACAAGGACCACCACCACCACGCACACGCGCCTGATTTTGCCGTTGCGGGATCGAGCCTTGGGTCCCGCTCGCCGACGGACAGTCCAGCGTTACCACCACTGTTTCACCAGTCACCACCGCTCGGACTCGACGCGCTAACGACAGTAACGAGTGTAACGACCAGTAACGACTCGCGCGAGCGGCACTCCGAGGTCTCCGAGTGACGTCGCCCGACGCCCGATGCCCGACGTGTGTGATTCAAATGCACGGATGTCGCGACGCGGCGAAGCCGAGAGACGGCTGAGACGGCTGCTCCATGCCGTTCAGGCCCGTATTTATCGGGGCTGCTAACCCTGCTCTGCTAACAAGAGAGCACAAGAGAGCCAGCTATATAGCCACTAGTCAGCCTGCAGCAGCAGCGCGTCGACCGTCGGCACCGTCGCGTCGCATCTCCCCACTACTCCCGCTAGCACCGCTACCCTCTCTACGTCTCTACGGTGCATAGCTTGTCTTGCCCTCCCCTCAACCCCGCCCCCCTTCCGCCATCCGCCCTCTCCCGCGCGTCGACAAACGGAGTTGGAGTTTCCAGCTGCGCGGTGAACTTTAAGGCTGCGCCACGAATGAGAGTTCTGTTATGTACTGCAACCATTCTGCACGTAATATTAACTTGACGATTAGTTTTCGTAACAATAGAATGGTTTAATGAGGTAAACGGTAATTTGGCTCGTTTGTGGAGAATGGTAACGAGCCGTGTTAAGGCCGATACAAATCCAAGCCTACAAGTCCGTGCATAATGACACAAAGCGTCAATTATATTCCTTATGGACCTTTCAATCAAATTTGCTTCCAATAATAAACTTTCAATATTCCTTGACACTTGTTTTATAATGAATATATCATACTATATGTAGTAAGAAAGCAAAAGATAAACTATATGACTTGTGACTTGTGTATCTCGAAATAGAAGTCTGTCGAATTATAAAAGAAGAAAAATGAGAGCTTTATATGTGATAAAATATATATATTTGCTTTAGATTAGCAAAAAGAAGAAGCGATAGAGGTAGAGAACGTTAATTTCGTAAACATTAATAGTGATATCGGAGCTGACTTAAAACTTTATGCTCGTATTTGTTTGGGTATTTGTTTCTTCTTTTTACTAGCGTCATAATTCGTAATAATTTGTCATAATTTGTTATAATTTTAAATAGTTACGAAATGGTAGATTTTGCTCAGTTTTTGTAGTCAATATGCGATCATATTCTGTTATATTTCTGCAAGCATTCTATCGACAAAATTTGCAGCAAACACTTTCACAAAAAATATATTCTCGACAGATTGGATACACAAGTTGTTCAAAAAATTTTAAGCAATGCGTATGACGCAAAAGTATTTCAAAAGGGTGGAATACATTCTTTTTTAATAGTAAGAATACGAAACTTTCGAAAGATTGTTATCAGAAGAATATATACAATTTTGACGTCACTTCTAAATACCGAAAATTATAATTCCGGCCGTAAATTGTAATTACAAAGCGTAGCAAACTTTGATTCATTTTTCGCTTGCGTGGATTCAGATATTTAATCGAACATTTGAAAAAAATAGAAATTAATGAATTAAAAAATTTAAAAAGAAGTCTGCAAATAAATATATCAAAAGAAAAATCTAAAACCTAGTTAACGCATATACTTACGCAATCAACAACATCAAAGTTCAAAGTACAGATACTGCAGATTTTCGTTCTGATTATCGTCGCTGATATATATTTCGCTCTTGTTTTAAAATAAAATAACAATAAAAGAATGTTACAAAAAGTTTTAAAAATCTCAATTTAAGATATTATGTTTAATAAGTTTTCGTTTCCCCGTTGTAGATGTTTATTCATTTCGGGAGACAAATGCTGAGACATTCATTATACATGCGACAAATGTGTCTATTAAGACTAACATATCTAATCGGACTGCTTAAAGTAGGTATACTGATTTAATGTATATTTTTAGGCTGTACGACGAAAATAACAACGAAGAGAATAAACAAAATAAAAAACACACACATACAATAATAATAATATACATAAAAACAAAGTATATGCGTATTTATATTTAAATACAATAATTTCCATAAATTGTATTCTAGAAAATTTTTTACAATATCAATACTTTCGTAGAAATTTCTCATAAATAATGATAATAATATAATAAATGGAGAACATCGAAACTATATTTAGCGCATATTTTTGATTAGAATAATAAATTTAATAGAAATGCTATTTAATTGATACAATAATAAAATATTTATGAAAGTCTTTTGTTTTGTTCGTCGCATTTCCTATGCATTTCTTTGAATTTTATCATTATTTACAGTAACAATATTTACGATAAGGGCCCCTTGCCACCTTATTGTCCGTTGCTTTATCGTGCAACTGCACACTCTGCTTCCTCCTTTTCTTACAGTCTTACACGGAGAACCTTTAAAGCTGCTTCACACTGTAAAAATATAGCATCGGCGCACATTCTTATTATGTCACGCCTTATGTTACACGCTCAAAAAACGTGGACTACTTTGAAAAATCCCCCCGGACCCGGACGTCCCCGGACGACCGTAAAATTAGGACAAATCCGGGTTATCCGGGGGAAACCGGACGGATGGCAGCCAGACTTATACATTATTATCATGTTTTCCTCTACTTATCTATTCTTATCTAATATAATGTATATAAAGGCAACGCGTACCTTCGTCGCGCCGTCATTACGCGTTTCGAGCGAGGGCAAAGAACAAGTGTAACGTCCAGAGTTCTCAAATAATCTCAATATTTCAAAGGAATAAAATACCTATCTCCCTCCGTCATACGACTTCGCGAGGTCGGTCGACGGTCGACGTGTCGGGTCGGCTGATGCGCGCGGTGCAAATTGGAGTGTAAACAAGGTGTAAGTGTGTAACACGTAATTCTTGCGCGGCGAGTGCGGCGACGCGCAGCGACGCGGACTGTGGAACTGTGGACGGGGCGAGACGGGACGGGCTCGGGCAGCAGCGGGCACTGCGGGCAGCGCGCTTATTGTTATGGCGATTACGCGCTTTTAAGCGGAGCGAACAGCTGACTCGGCTGATGTTTTCCCGCGCGGGGTTTCGTAATAACGCGTGTATCCGGTGTATCATCATCGCACGAGTCGCGAGGCGCGCCGACGGCGTCGGCGACGACGACGTGTTCTCGAACGGTTCGTAAATAGAGAGTTCTTCGCGTGGGGCCGCCCGCGTTGTTTTTGTTGACACGCGTCCACGTCCACGTCCACGTCTCTCTCGGTCTCTCTCGCCGCGGGAAGATGCGTATTGACGTGTCCTAATGACGTAATTGGTCGAAGAGGCGAGACGGTTCTCGCGAATGTCCACGTATGTGCGTATCGAGTGCCGATCAATCGCGCGCTCCCCCCCGTGTAAAACCGCGGTGCCCCCCGTGAGGGCGACGAGCATGTTAAGGTCATCACCGGCGTTGTAGGTTCTGTAATGAGGTGGTGGGCTCGCGTTTAAAAATTCTCGCCCGCGGAGAAGCCATGAAGTCCAACGGAGGCGTAGCGTTCCTGCTGCTCCTGGCGCTGTTCCGCCTGAGCGTCGCCGAGCTCGAGAGCGGCTCGAAGAAGCGCGGCGACATCACGCAGAAGTCGAACAGCAACGAGGAGACCGAGGAGGAGGTCGCGATCGAGGATATGGAGAATGCCTTCGAGCAGCTGCGCGAGCTGAGTGCCCTGCGCGACAGGATACTGAAGCTCGTCCCGGCATCCGATCCGATCTACGAGAAAATCAACAAGCAGACCGCCTCCGGCAGGAAGGAGGACGGGGAAGGTAAGACGGAGGCCGCCAGCAAGGAGACCCTGGACAATTCGGGGACGAGAAACGTATGGATGAAGACGATGATAGCTCAGACCAAGGACACGGACTCCTTAGTTATAAACGAAAGGCCATTGGATGAGGAGGATATGGAATCCTGGGAGGCTCAAGAGCTGTACGACACGCTCGAGGAGGAGGTCCAAGAGCCAATGTCCCTGGAACAACAGGCAGGTACGGTCGAATTTGGATACGCTTCGTTCTCGTTTGAATGGCACAATTACACGCACATTTCACATCTGCTGTTTCTCAACGATCTTGATCTTTATTGCTACAACTTTTTTTTCTTAGCCGAGCAGTTGTTCAAGAAAGCGGAAAGCATCATAAATGCGATGCGTGCTAACAAGCACGAAGGTTATAGGCTGCTCGTCGAAGCGGCCAAGTTAGGCCATCGAGAGGCCAGATCGATATTGGCGTGGGCGAGATTACTTGGTACCCCCTTGGGCCCAACTTCTCTGAGAGTAGCTATTGACGACATACCTAATATATTTAAAGTATTCAAGGAACTTGCAGATACGGGACTCCCATCTGCTCATATGGTATATATATGCAGTATAGAGTATGAAGTTTTGACGGAGAGAGAATTTTATAATTTTATATTATATTTTTATATACAGGGAATGGGATTTTTATTTGCGACTGGCATTGGTGGCGTTAATGCGTCTCAAGGAAAAGCATTACTTCATTATACCGTAGCTGCTCTTGGTGGTGATGTTCGCGCTCAAATGGTAATGGGATACCGTCATTGGGCAGGTGTAACGACACCGGCCTCCTGCGAGCGTGCTTTGGATTTTTATCGAAAGGTAGCGAAGAAGGTTGCGGAGGAGGTCTCGCTGAGTGGCGGTCCGGTGGTTCAACGGGTTCGACTTTTGGACGAACATGAAAACCCGGGATATACTTCTGGAATTTTTGATCAAGATTTGATAGAGTACTATCAATTGTTGGCCAAAAAAGGCGACACTCAGGCACAGGTTGGACTTGGACAGCTTCATTATCAAGGAGGCAGAGGAGTTCCTTTGGATCACGAAAGAGCTGTGCAGTATTTTCAACACGCTGCCGACGCTGGCAATCCAGTGGCTATGGCTTTTCTTGGAAAGGTAAAATGGAATCTTGAGATAACAATGCTTGTTGTTATAAGACAATTATTTACTATAATGTATGGAAAATTGCAGTAGTTTGATATATTCCGATTATACAATATTCTTTTCACATGTATTTACAGATTTATTTGGAAGGAAGTGAAATTGTTAAGCAAGACAATGAAACGGCGTATAAATATTTTAAAAAAGCTGCAGAGTTAGGCAATCCCGTAGGCCAGAGTGGATTAGGTCTGATGTACTTATACGGAATGGGAGTGGAAAGAAACACTGCTAAAGCACTACAATATTTCAATCAAGCTGCAGAACAAGGTTGGGTTGATGGACAATTGCAGTTGGGCAATATGTATTTCAGTAAGTTCATGTATTCATAGTTGTATAACCATTCTGTCTTCTATCTATTATTTACATAGATAATCGCCTACTGCTTTGTGACTAATACTTGAATTCATTTCCTAGGTGGCATAGGCGTCAAGCGGGACTACAAAATGGCAAACAAGTATTTTAATTTAGCCAGTCAATCTGGTCACGTGCTGGCGTATTATAATCTCGCTCAGATGCATGCTACGGGCACTGGAATGATGAGAAGTTGCCCAACAGCTGTGGAATTAATGAAAAACGTTGCCGAAAGAGGGAAATGGAGCGATCAATTGATGGTGGCGCATTCCGATTACAGAGAAGGCAGAGTGAACGAGGCATTTCTCAATTATGCTCTGTTTTCCGAAATGGGTTACGAGGTTGCGCAGAGTAACGCGGCATTTATTTTAGACAGAGCAGAAACCGATATTTTATCGGAAGAGGAGGGCTTAGTTAGAGCTTTGGCGCTGTGGGCGCGAGCTGCCGCGCAAGGATATTCCGCTGCGCAGGTGGGTGTACAAATCGAAATATTTTACTGACAAAAATAGCAAAATTTGTGTCTGTAATTTGAAATGCATTGTGAGGTGAGTTCTGTTTTACTTCAGGTGAAGCTTGGGGATGCGCATTACTACGGCAGAGGAACAAAAGTTGATTACGAAGCTGCTGCGGGCCATTACCGTTCGGCATCCGATCAACAACACAACGCTCAGGCCATGTTCAATTTGGGATACATGCACGAACGCGGCCTAGGTTTAGCTAAAGATCGACACTTGGCTAAACGATGCTACGATTTAGCCGCGGAGGCTAGTCCTGATGCGCGAATACCTGTAGCGCTAGCTTTGATCAAACTTTCTTTCCTCTTCAGCTTCGATTACTTACAAGAATTTAGTTTAGTCGATCAATTAGATAAATGGGATCAATTGCTCGGACAAAACTGGGATCTGTACCTTATCGGATTTCTCACAGGAATGCTTAGTCTTATTATATACTTCCGCAGACCGCAGCCACCTCCCCCACCGAGACCTCCTGTTAACTAAATTTTGTACTTTCATTCATTTTATCTCATATACATATATGAATATTGAATATACATAGATTTTTCTAGATTAAGATTGGAAAGAATTTTATATAAGAGATTCGTACTGGGACATCATTTTTGATAACATCCTTCCGATGGTGCAAGTTGAATAACCTCGAGTTCAATATTTCAGTGCGTTGAATGTATATATCGTAGTAATTTACTTTTCAAAGATTACGTCTAAATTTGTTGAAAGTTGTATAACGCCATATAATTGATATAATTTATATTTTAATTTAAATTACTTTGGTTACTTCTCGTATGCTAATATGTGGACTCTAAGCTTAGTTCCTAGTTTATAAAGTTCCATTAAGCTCAATATCATGTGAGTAGGGAAATTGTCCATAAATGAATAGATTTATTACGATTAATTTTTCGAGTTCCCTCTTTTTGCAAAACAGAATGATATCAATAATTTATTTAAATTTGCAGTTCTATGTATCATATTTTCTTATATAACATTAAACTATCTTTGCAATAATATTAGTTCATGGTAATTTTGTACAACTAAATCACTTATATATACTTTTTTCAGTGACACATTTGTAATTATCTTAGATTACACGTGATACATATTAAAATATTGCTGTAATATAAAATACGAATTAAAATTGTTGATTATTTATCTAATAAAATTGTTTTATTGCCAAAGAATATTACAATCTTCATGTGCATGATATTGCAGTGGCTGTGTAAACAATTGTAATTGTGCAAAAAGATTAGATTGTATATACGGCAAAATTGAGTGAAATGAAAATGTTGGAAGCGTGTAAGTGTCATTGATACGTAAGCTGCGTTCCGATATTCACTGCCAGTACTGAAAATCTATAGTGCACGTAACATATGTTGTTATAGATTTTCAGCACTGACAATGAGTAGTACATATCGGAACGGGGCCATAGTATATACCAAATATTGATATTTCTTATATTAGGTATTTTTATTTTACAACTTGTTTCTATTCCATTATATACAGGACATACCAGAGTTTATAATGTAGCTCATAATATCGCAACGAATAAAACCAAAATACAAATTTATTCCTTTGTTCTACCATACTATTAAAGCAGAAACTTAATTGATATTTAAGCAGTATTAGTGGATAATTTGGAATATCCTGTATATGAGTATTACTTACTATTTGTATATTATATTTCGTTAATATTTCCTTATGTAATGATCTTTTATTATGTATAAGAACGATGTTATTTTTTAATTGACATTTTATGTTAAATCACATTGTGTTGACATTTATTCACGCTTATACCTTGATACTCGTGCACTTATATACTTTTGTAGAAGATATATTTTGGTTTGTTATCTCTTTACTATGGTAACGGAGAGAAGGAGATACAATTCATACAATACAATAGATAAGTTGCAATTGATGTTTGACGTTGTGTAGTGGACACAATGCAGTAATTCCGATCGAACTTAAAAATTTTCTCGACTCGATCTTTCATAAATTTCGATTTAACACGACATGCTTCTGATGTAAATAATTTAAGATAAAGTAATAAAAAAAATTTGGGAGTGCATGCACGGAGAACAACGCATAAATAGCGTATAAAAGTAACAAGATGTTCAAAAAGAAGAAACGTGGAGGTGACAAGGAGAAGAAAGTACGGAAAAAAGTGGTGAACGAACGAGAAACGGTGTCTTATGAGCAACAAATTGTAGACAACAATAGACAACTGTCACGGTTTGTTTCATTATAAGAATCGAAGCCAACACTTTGCTTCTTACTTCCGTCTCTGACTCGCGTTTAATGACGTTATCCTCCTGATATTGCTTCAAGGCTACGCAGCCGAAATGAGGAGCTTGAAATCGAGGTAAAGAATTTGACGAAGAAGTTCGAGCAGCTGAAAGAGGACCGATCTGACATCGTGGCGCATTTGAAACGAGACTTGGAGGGAAAGATAGAAGAAGCTCGCGAGCTGAACGAACGTTTATTGGCGATGGAAGAACTGAGAAAGCAGGAGCAAGCCGAGTACAAAAAGAAAGAAAACGCAATGGAACAAGAGTACCATACTATGGAGAGCAACTTAAGCGCTGAAGTGAAACTCGCAGGTAATGGAAAATATTATCACAATACAGGAGCGAAAAAGAAAATATGAATAAAGGAAAAATTGTGTTCTATTTACTTTTTTGCGTCAGCTGGGAAGCTGAACGCATTGGAAGACTGGAGATTAGCCCGTTTGGATTTAATGCGTAAGTTCGAGGTGCAAGAAGAAGAAATGGCGAAACAAGAGGAATCGCACAAGACGACGCTATACGAAACGGAGAAATCAGTCATTGTTGCCAAGGCTAAGTAAACAGATCAATCAATAAAATATGTCTCTTATTATACCTATTGTAAATGTCACTATTTGCATAACAGCTATACATGGAGCGTTTTCAAAAGCCACGCGACATCTTTTAAGATTTATATATCTCGGAGATAATTCTTAATAAATTATTTAAATGTCATTTAATATATAATCAATCAAATAACCCTATATTTTTAGAATGCAAAAGGAGATGGAAGAACGATTGAGGCAGCTTGCTCGGGAATTCAAGGAAGCGACGAATATCCGTATAGCGGACGTGATGCACAACGCTGTCAGGAGAAATATCGCGCTGAATCGCGAGCTAAATTCGATGTTGAAGGTCTGCCAGGACCTGGAAACGCGGAGCGCGGAGTGCAAGGAAACCGATCGTATGCTCAGGCTGCAGTGCGAGCTGCTCGAGGGCGAGGCCAGGATTGCGCAGGAGGACGCGATGAGGCACAGACGTGCGATGCACGAACTCGCCCAGGAGCACGTGGACACGATCCTCGAGTACGGGCGAGTAGAACGCGAGAACGCGAAGCTCGGCAATTACGAGCAAGTCATGGATGAGTATAGGGCGAGATGCGTCGAGTCGGAGGAGAAGGTGAAGGTTCTCGAGCGACAATTGGAGGAGACCAAGCAAGCCCGGAAAAAGGTTCTGGAAGAAGTGCGGCAGAAATGCGAGGAATTTGATAAATTGAATAAGATCTTGAACGAAGCCAAACAGTGCGTTCTGGAAGCGTTACAGGTATCATTTCTTCATACGAGATATATCTGAGATACGGCGAGTATCCTTTCTCGATGGCATTACGATTCAAGTCGAGTCTTGGTCCCTTGGAGATAACTTGCCTCATATAGATCTTGGATTCTTCCTAGTTTTGTTACAGTCGCAATTTTTAGAGGAAGGGATTGTAATGTGAGCCTCTTGGATGTAGAGAGTACGGGGTCATAAATGTTTAAACGCGTAAAGTTGCATGAAGAAATTGAATTATTAATAATTCAACAATATATTATATTTGTATATATTTTATATATTATTATTGAGCATTTATATATATTAAATTATTATCTCAATAATTACAACGCGCGAATATTTAGATTACGCATCGCGAATGTGTTTCAATACATATACAAGCTTAAAGCATTTATATACTTATCCTTGTGTGCATGATAAAAAAAAAGAAATTTTTTTCAGTTGCAAGAGCATGTCTGCACGAGCGACATATGTACTTCATGCTGTGCCGATCAGAAACAGAAGATTATTAATTCACTCCAGAATATACTCGAGAAGCATAACATTTCCAACATAATCGAAGACTATGATTCACAGGTAAAATACGCAA